>PVLD010016970.1:0-43358 GCA_004027595.1 Dinomys branickii
ACAAAAAAAAGACCAAATTTTTGTCAATTTCTCATTTTAACTTTTACTCCTTCTACACATATTTAGTTGAACTCCTACTATGAGCTAGGCTACAAATATTAGGAATATCATGATGTATATAGCACAGTAAATTCTCAATTGGTACTTGCTGAAGATATTTTGTGAAGGACTGAAATGAAACTTAAGTTTGATTTTACATAGTGATGCCTTTTACTTAGAACAGTACTTAAATGCTATTTCCTAGATAAGCAGCCATATAACATTCACCATAATTACTTCCTCTAAACTCTAAATTATTAAAACTTAGAAAATTTTCCATGCATCAGTTTAAGACTTTTCTTCGGCATCTAGGAAATGTTCAGCACTGTTACCCAGACAATACTGACACGAACATGAATTGAGCGCTTACTGTGTGCCAGCTCTTACCTATGCTAAGGATTTAAGTAAAGTCTGAGCAATCCAGGGGCAGGTACTATTTTCCTCTGTTACTAATAAGAATAAAGCTTAAAAACATTAATCAAGTTGCTCAAGTTCTAGCCAGAGACATGTGTCAGGTCCCTGATTCAAGGGTAGGCGGTGGACTCCAGATTCCATACCACTTCTAAAGGTTAGGGATTCGTTACAATAGGGTTTCCTTCCACACACCCATATCCTGTGGAGGAACAAACTAACCTTGTAATCATTCCTAGCATGAACTGGGAGGCTACATTTACAAGTACTATGCCTTTGTTCAGCTTGAGTCAAATCTTGGCTCTGCCATTTAAAGCTGTGTGACTTTGGATAAAGTAGTTAATTTCACTGTGCCTTGTTTTCTTCCACTTAGAAATTGAAGGCATTGATAGTACTCACCTCAAAGGGTTGGTACGAAATAAAACGAGTTAATCTAGACAAAGCATTTAAAAGAGTATATGGCACAGTACCTGCTGTTATTGTACAATTAACTAGGATTATCATTACCATTATCAATATTACTAAAGAGTCAGTTGCAGTCATGCATAGTGAGACATGCCTGTAATCTGAGCTACTTGGGAGGCTGAGGCAGGAGGGTAACAAGGCCAGCCTGGGGAATTTAGCCAGAGCCTGTCTCAAAATAAATGAGAGAGAGGGAGAGGGAAGAGAGAGATGGGAGAGAGGGAGGGGGAGGGGGAGGGAGAGAAGAAAAAGAAGGAAAAGAAAGGGAAAGAGAGAGCAAAAGCAAGCAGACAGGAAGGGAGCAGGGATGTATTTTAGGGCTAGAGCAGCCCTGGGGTCAATCTCCAGTAGTGGGAAAAAGTCACTTGCTCTTCCTTGAGCTCTGTGTGCCCATATACAAATTCATGCCCAGAGTTGTTACATCTTCTGGTTTCAAGGAGAAGACAAAAATCTAGATTTTTTAAAAAATATGAGGTCACTGGATTTCTAAATGTCATCATCTAGTGGCTTTTAAAACTGCTGAGTGAGCTACAGAGTAGAAAAAATGTGTCTATGGGCAAATTCAGCCCACCATAGCCGGTGTGTAATCTTTGTTGGAGGAACCAAGTTAAAAAGCTACAGAAAAGGACCAGAGAGGGCACAGAGACCAGTGCACCGGGGCTTGGGCCACGTGGGGTGGGCTAGGCTCTTTCGGGAGGGAGGGGCTTGGTCACTGGGCGTTTCATTTTCTAGGCTTCACCCGGTGTAATGTGCTTGGGTCACAGCTTGGTTAGCTGCTAAGAATTCTGTTACCACATGCTTCATGATTTTTTTAAAGGTAAGTGGTTAAAGTTGATTATTGCAAAACAAAACAGGAAGTGAATGGTGAAGAAATGACAAAGTTTCCAGAAACCAAAGTCTTCAAATTATCCACAGAGGTGTCTCTCATAGCATACAAACTGACGCTGCTACAAATTTCCTTGGAAATTTAAAAATTTCAGTGATCATTCTATGTTTCTTTTCACATCTAAGATGATTCCACCCATGCATCTAGGCTCTGTGATACCATGCTGTGCTCCACAAAACAAGTTTTACTTACGCTAAAAAATATTATAAAAAACTGAAGTTTTCTTCTCTGCCAGACCCACCAGCAGCTGAGTCCTTCCCACCGTGAATGTCCTCAGTTGCATCACCCTGGCCTGGATTCTTGTCCCCTGCACTGCACTCAACAGGGCTTCCAGCTGCTCTACCAGCTGCCCAGGGATGAAGCCCAGCTGATAAAATATGCTGAGATAGATACATAGTTTGAAAACCTCAGTAATGGTTAATGAGTATCCATGTTAAATAAATAAATAAATTCGAAAAGAAATACTCATAGGATTAAAGAACAATTACATAAAGCCCCACCAGTGCTCATTTACTAATTCCCTGTCAAACATGTGCTGATCTGCAGCTGTGTCCCAGGCACCGTAGGGGACAAGGAGGGCACAACAGCGAACAGGACAGAGCCTCTGTCCTGGGACAGCTGATGGGAGAGGCAGCTAGACGAGAACACAAGGCCCGAAGATGAGAGCTGGACAAGGAAAATCAGGGGCGGCTTCTCAGAGGAGGCAAAGCTGCCAGCTCAGTCTGGCTTGTGTCTGATTAGAAGGGAGTCAGAACGCTATGGGGAGGACTCACCGGGAGGAATTAGACTAGCAGAGCCCTAGCATTGCTCAGCACCTCGGGGGGGCGGGGGGGACAGGCCCTATTAGCCCAGCACTGTGAAGTGAGGACCCAGGCACAGGTCCTGCCAGGGCTTCTCCCCCGTCAACCCCCCGGAGAAGGAAGCTGTGCTGTCTTCTCTTTCCACTCCCCCAGGCCAGCACTCTACACCACTGTGGTGACCTCTCTGCTGTCTCTGGCCCTTTCCATTCTGCCCCAGGTGCAGTGAGTGTTTCTTTCTGCTTCCGGGTCTGGGAATGGGAAGGGGGCCTGTGGCTGCTCAGACCCGCCATCTTCAGGAAAGGGCGGGGCTTCAGTTCAGTTCTTGCCTCTAAAGGATGCAAGAACAGAAAGCCTCTCAAAACCAGAGCAGCAGATGTTGAGCTGCTCAAGTGGAGGATGAAAATACTTTCTCTTAGCAGGCTGTCCCCAGCTGCCTGTGGGGCTGGAGGACAGTGTGTTCCAGCTGCCAGAATGCCCAGCAAAGACACCTCTCCAAGGGTTAAATGTGTGCGTCACACTCAAAATGTGATTATGCTGACAGCGCTTGGCGAAGTGAGGGGCTGTTTTAGAGTAAGCTGGGTTCTTGAAAATAGTGTTTGCTTGCCGGGAACGGGAAGACCACGATTCAAGGTGCAGCAATGGCTTTGCCAGCAAATTGCTGTGTCTGGACCAGCGTGGGGGCAGGGAGTACTGGGGGGACTAATGACTTAGTTGGAGTGAAAACCAGAATAAAAGTCTTTGTATTCAATTTCCTCTCCCTTGAAACCCACTACCCTGTGGGAGCCATACATAATTGATGATATTACCATGCAACAGTAGGACTACAGAGATGCACTAATATTGACGAACACTTTTTCATTTTTATTGCACTTTTCAAGTATGCCAAAAAACATTAAAAGTTCATAAAAGAAAATAACTTGGCTCGGTTGTGTCTGATCTCATACCTGGAAATGTATGCGTGGTACCACAAGCTCACCAGCCATCTGCGTTTATTGGGATGGTCCCAGTTTTCACTATCTGTGGGCCCAGATGTCTGGACGTTCCACATACACTCTTGGGTTTGGATACTGGCTCTTACCAGAAGCAACACAGTCCTAGGAGATTAAATTCCATTTGATTCCAGAAATACAATGGAGAAAGAGGTAGACAAGGTAAACAAGAGGCTGAATTTGTCAGCTGATGAATATTTATTGTATTGGGCAATACCGATTGGCTTTCAAGTTTATCCCTCAAATGGTAGCTACCATCCAGTGCACTGCACAAAGGATGGAACATTGCAAAGCCCACAGCTCCTACTGCTGCAGCCAGTTGTATTGAATTTTCTCAGAAAGCAGAGGGCACAAATCCTTCTATGCTTACACATTTTGGAAGGACATAGGTTTCTAGCTCGTTAGTGATTCCAGTTAGTCTCTCCTCCTCCCCCAAATCAAGGAAGAAACTATCACCTGACACTGTTGGAAAGCCAGACTTTCCTGGACATTCGGTGCCTTAGCTCCAGCAGTGACCAGCTCTAGGCAGAAGGGAGGGGGATCCGTGTCACTTCTGAGCTGAAGCTGCAGGTGGAATAGGTGACCCAGTGGGTACAAGCAATTGGTTCAGTGACACGGAGGATTTGGACCTGGAGAGTCACTGGAGCCCACGTCAACTTCATGTGAACTAGAGATGAATCACGATGGTGCTAAATCACTGAGATTTCAGGGTTTGTCCCCCTTGCTTAGCCACCATTGCCAGCGTACATGAAGAGACTATCTTTTTCTAAGACAAGAACAAAACCACATCAATTATTTGTGCCCCTGTTATAGGCAAAAGTACACGATGGAAAACTCTCAGGGGGGCACTTTCTCTTTGGAGACTCTGACTCACCATTCTCTGTTCCCAGGGGTGACAGATGACACCATAAACTCTGAAGGCTCGTGACAATCCTGTTCGGGAATATCTGTCCTCTACCACCCACACGTGAAGAGGAAGCATGGGCTCGGATGCCAGAAACTCAAATTAGCTTTTGATATTTAACGCCACTTAATCTTGTCTATTTACTTATTTAAAACAACTGATTTCCTTAGTTTTAAGTATGCATGAAAGTACATTTTGTACTTAGTTGAAGAGGAGTATCTTTTGAAACACATAGTTTTGAAATAATTTTAGATCCCCCCCCCCAAGTTAGGCTGCCATTAAGCAGTGCTATTCCTATCACAAAACTTCCAAAGCACTCCCATGCTGCACCTTTATCTCAAATATGCTAAATTTGTAAAACTCTCCTATCTTTTGGGTGCCTGTTAAGGAGTAGGTGGGCAAACTAGAAAAAGTCAACTGTCTTTTAAAGTCTCATCTGAGAAGCTCTTATGGTTTGGATCTTAATACCCCCCCATTCATGTGTTGAAAGTTGGCCCCTTATTGTTCTGCTTTCCAGCCCTGGGATGAAATATCTCACTTGTGCGACTTGAAGGAAGAAAGGTTTTTTGTGCATGGCTGTGAAGGATTCAGACCCCTGATCAGCTGGTTCTAAGTCAGGAACACCAAAGCTGAAGGCCAGGGCAGAGCAAAGCTTCTCAGGTCATGGTGGCTGGGAAGAAGAGCAGGGAATAGTACTGGAGAGGAAGGGCCAGTAACCAGATATAATACTCAAGGCACTATATCTTAACCCACCCAGATACACCCAGACGTGTGCTTCACAAATCCCCCAGGCAGCTTCCGAGCCAACCAAGTTAAACAATTAAGCTTAACTTTCACAGTCTCCAGTGAGGTTATGTACAGAGGTGGGAACTTGAGAGGTGATTTGATCATGAGGATTTGACCTCAGGAATGGTCTAATCCATTTATGGAATCACAGTTTCATGGGCTTTCTTATAAAAGCAAACTCTCTCTGCTTTCTGGCCACCGTGAGGTGAGCACCTTCACACCTGTTTCTACCCATGGTGCACTTCCAGGCTGTTGGCTTAAAATTAACTGGGACAAGTGGCTATGGCCTGAAATCTTTGAAATGGTGATCCAGAATAAGCCTTGCTGCCTTTAAATCAATTTCTCTACATTATTTTGTCCCCAGAGAACTGAAGAGCACAGAGGTATACTTGGTTTAAAATTCGTGCTGGTGAGGTGATGGAGGCTGCCTTCAGAAAAGAGGCAGTTTTATTTCACTGATAGTCCCTCCACAAACTGTAAATAAACAACAGTGAAACTTGATTGAGGAAGCAGAGTATGGCGAAGAAAATGATGAATACACTCAGTTTCTCTCAAGTGCAAAGAAATTGCAGTGAGCTGTAAAGTTTGAGTACGTGTGTAACTTTTTATTTCCCCTTGATGTATGATTAAGTTTACTAGCTCTTGATATTTGACATGTACATACCAGCTGTAGTACCAACATATTTTATATTCATTTGCAAATTAGCTTTCAATCCAATGTATCTCCAGAAAAGGGAATAAAGTCTTACTAAAGAATATAAACTAGCTCTCATAAACTAGAATAGTGTATTTCTGTTGGAAGCTGGGAGGAAGAGAGAGAGAAAACACAGGGTTTGCTAAGCACACAATATGACTGGTGCTTGTTGCTGCAGTACACAGTCCAACACTTATGCCTCACTATAGCACTGAAGCTGGAAATTATCTCTGTTTTATAGATGAGGATACTGAGCCTTGAGAGAATTATGGACATTTTCCAAATTCATCCAGCTGCTCCTGCCAGGGACGTGGGGAGACTGCACGCAGACCTGATATCTCCCACTCCAGAGCTAACGTACTTTTCCTATTCTGGCACAGGAAGATCCCACCACGTAGATCTGTTCAACTCACATCTATGCCAACTGATTCTCCAAAGGTTTTAGGGTGTGCATTTTCAGCAGAGACAATATTGCCTTCAAGGGGGCTAACATTGATTCTTGGAAAGGGGCAGAAAGAGTGGGGTAGGTTGAAGTCTTTTCAGAAAACAAAATTAACCTTGAGGTCTACTGAACACTCCTCCATCAAAGTGGAGTTTGCAACTTTTCTCCTGTGAGTTCAGGGGTCTGCATGTCCCTCACATAGGAGACTGTGGCAATGACCACGAGGATTCAATTTTTTCATGTTACTTCCTTGCCCTTGACAGAACTTAGGCAAGCATTTTCTGGAATTATGGTCTTGCTATCATCTAAAAATGATATCAGCTGTAGTCCTAGGAACATTTATTTTTAAAAGCCATAAACAAAAACTAAAGAACAGCATCCCATGCCTTTTCTGAGTTGTGACTGGTCACAAATGTCTTTTTACTAACTTTTGTCTTCATCTTGGAGGAGGCAAGGACTGTGAAAATTTTAAATATGACATAAAGGAAGAGCTCTGTTAATGGCAGAAGAAAAACTATACATTTAGGTCACTTACCAACACACTTGGAAGATGTCTCCCGTGACCGTAAATAATTGGATTTCTTACAGGGAGCACACAATGCTTCAGATAACTCCTTTCCCCTTTATCAGGGGTTTTGATACCCCGGAGGAGGTTGAGGGAGGGAGGCACTTCACAGGAGACAGAGGTAGATAAAAGGGAAAGATCTGACAGCTGCCATTATTACCACACCATATCATTTACCTCAGCCAGGAGTCACTCGCTGACCAGGTCAGCCCTGGGGTCGAGGGCGAGACGAGAAGTTTACACAGCCGCTCAGGGTAGCTTGCTGGCTGGGGGCCTACATCAAAGGGTGACGAAAAACATGACAGGAAGATTTGTTCAGGTACAGAGATCAAGATACCAGTCCTCTCCTTGCAATGTTCCACCACTGTGATGGAAAGGTGCTTTGCAATTCAGCACCAGTCCAACCCGAGCTTTTGGGGAGGAGCAACATGCCCTGCTACTTTCCAGGTGAGCTCTTCCTAATAGCTCATTGCTTCATTAATGCCCTCCTCTGCCCCGGCTCCAGATTTGGAACAGAAATATCTTACTCGTTGTGACATAAAGCTTATCTTTTTGGGGGGTGGGCACTGGGAATTGAACTCAGGACCTTACCCTTGCCAGGCAGGCTCTTGTGCTGCTGAGCTACATCTCTGGCCCAAATTTTACCATTTTAAGAGCATTTAAGTGTGCAGTTCAGTGGCATTAAGGAAACTCACTATTGTGCAACCATCACTACCAATCACTTTCAAATCTTTTTCACCATTCTTGCCTAGAACACCGACTCCCTATCTTCCCACTCCTTTGCCCCTTGTAGGCACTATTCTCCTTTACGTGTCTATGAATTTAACCATTTCCAGGTACCTTATATAAGTCCAATCACATATTTGCCCTCTGTCTGGTACATGTCACTTGGCATACCATTTTCAAGCTTGATCCATGCTGTACAAAGTAGCTCAAATGGATTCTACAGAATAACAGGTTTCACTGTGACATTTTCATACCCTATGTTTAATTTTTAAAGAAACCATGTTTTCCTCACTTTTATTTTGCACCATCTATCTATGCTGCTTTTTAAACTGGGAACTACAGGAAAATTTTTGTTGCAAGTAAAATGAGTCCACAGACTAAATATTGTGAAACAGATTGTCCTTCCCATAAGAGTACTAACTGGTAGTCTCCAAGTTGCAGGTGTCTGAATAACCAGTCATCAGGGGAGACATATCCAGTGAGCACTGCTTCCCATAAGACATTTCAGTAAGTTAATATGTCATCTTCAATGTTAAACCAAAAATTGTAATAAAGCAGTTATCATTAACATGAAATGGCTTAAGAACTTCCATTTGCAACCAAACAAGAAACTCTAAATTCTTCTTCAGTTCATTAACCCAATTTCTTGTGTTTTTAGAGTACTGGTAGCCTAAGAGGACTTGACCCTTCCAATCCTGAACTTGTCACAGATTATGTATGACCTTAAAAGAGTCCTTTAGCTTTTAAAAGCCAGAGCTTCCCTAAGATATATGAGTTATATTCTAAGTTTCCTTTGAGCATCATAATTCTGTGATCTAATAGCTTTGCTACTGTTAGTATGTTAATACTATGCTGTTGTCAAACATTGATGAATCCTAATTCCTTGAAAGAATCCAATATTTTTTAAGAAAACTGTGCTAATTCCTCACTCTTTTTGTTTCAAGTTACTAAAAATTTCCCACTTAATTATGGAGAATTTTGAGTTGCAGCAACATTTGAGTAGTGCCATTGGCCACTTGCTCATTTGCACAGCTGTGAACTTTTCTTTTGGTGCTACTTCTCTTAACATTGAGGTCTACAAAGCACTCAGCAGGAAGGAGACGCTCACCATCTCCCACAGGTGGGACAGACGTGGCACATATTTACAATGGATTGTCATCACATATTAATTTCCCCACAGTTAAAATTAAATTAAGGACAGAAAATAAGATTTCTCTATATATGCATTTCATTTTCATTTTCATAACGTTCTCCTCAAAAGCTACTATGACATCAAATAGGATCTCTAGGGTTATTACAGAAAATGAATTTGAAGAGTGCGCTTGCAGTTCCAAGTTCAAACTAGCTGTTTATTGTAATTCTTGTTATAACAGTGCTTGAAGGCTAGCCAGAATTTTTAAGGGTCATTGAAAAAACCTGTGGAGGAGAGTTTTTGATGTTCAAGGGAAAAAAACCCACCAGGGTTAAAGTACACTTTCTAATTAGTTAAAATTTTGGCTAGGCTTGCAGTGGAAAATGTTGATCCTGTGAAGCTTCTCATGTAACATTTCAGTTTGCCAGTTCTGTGGGGGATTCACTTGCTCAAATGGTAGACACGTACTTGTATTTTGTTTCTGATACTGCTTAATGTAATGTGATGAGTAGCGTGACTCCCAGCACTCTCGGATGAATGCAATGATTAGAAAAACCTGCAGGTTAGTGTTTCCCAGCATCTGGGAGGCAATGTTAGGACTAAATAATCAAATTGCAATATCTCTGTTCGGGGGGGCATTTAATTGAGAATAAGATAAAGTATATAAAACATACATATAATTAAAAGATTAATGCATCATTTTATCTGTTATCCAAATGAAAAACTAGAACATTATTAGCACCTTGAATGCTCCTCTGTGTCCTTTGTCCAGCGCATCCTGCTGCCACCCCTCTGGGGAGTGCTTCCTATCACCATGGCTTGTATGGTACAGTTAATTGTTTCAGGAAGATAACCAATGTGGGGAACCTGGTAGAGGGAGAAAGTGGGGGAGCGGTGGTAATGACACTAGGTCAGATAAACAGAAGCCCTCTCCAAGCCTTTCTGTAGGGAGGAACTAACTGTACCTAGTGATATTCAGGTTAATAATAACTGTACAGGGGCTGGGGGTATAGCTCAGTGGCATAAGCACTTGCCTGGCAAGCGCAAAGTCCTGAGTTCGATCCCTGGTACCGGAAAAAAAATAAATAAATAAAAAAATAACTGTACAAAGTACTCACTTTGAAGTGATGGCATATCATTCTTGTCCAAACTTTCTGGAAGCCCCATCGAGTCTCAAGTAATAGAAGTACTAATCTATTGTTATATAAAGACTCCTTGGTTGAGAAGATCCTGACTGACCATCTGATATCAGGATGGAAAATCTGGCAAGCGACATCAGTTGTAAAATTACTTAGCCCTAGCCAGTCATATTTTGGCCTATGAATGCTATATGCTTACAGTATTTGTTATTTGATTTTTTTTCTGTTCAGGGTTAACTATTTATATAGTAATGGATTTCTGGGGAGATGGTCAGCAAAAGAAGAAAAAAATGCATGCATTTTCATGAACCTGTCTTCCTCTCTTCTGCATACTATACTTCAGATCAGATCTAGGTTTTAAAGGAAAAGTTTTAGTGTTGGTAGATCTTATAAGAAGTGTCTCATGCAAATTTTCTTTCAGTTTTTAAAGTAAAAACCAATAAAACATTGAGATACATGACCACTAATTATTTTCCACTGATTATGGAAATTATATTACATTTGGTCTTTAGTCAGAATATAGCTACAAAATTTCCAGTGAATCCAATATCATTTACCTTTATGTACTTATAGATCTTTGCTAAAGAAAAAATTTGGATTTATGGAGTGGTTACACAAAAGAGAAAATTATTAAATTATTACCTCCTAGGGTTCTTCTTTCATACCTTTGCTGGAGGAAAATTGTCAATTCAGAATTTCCCTTTCAGGTCTCAGAGGCTAGTAACTTATTGAACACAGAAAATATCTTATTTTAAACTTATATGCATGTGAAAAATCACCTCTTAAAAAGTCTCGTGTGTAATATAATGTACAACTTACACAATAGCTGTAGGTAGATATAACTATATTTATGGGGAAGCACAGATATATATTTTTGGGCTTTCCCACACATCTTCAAGCATTTTTCTTCTGAGGCCCATTCCTAGGGACTTTGTTTAGAATAAAGGAAAGATGACTCTTTGGCCTTCTCTGACACTCCTCATTATTTATGAGTTCCAGACTAAAATTCAGCACAGAATGCAAAACGTGCTACCTTCTCATTAGAGTATTAGGAAAGACTCCAAGGCATGGAATATTTATAAGTTTTTGGATATCAAAGAACTATAGTTGTACATTATTACCTAAAATGGGCAAACTCAGAATTTGGTTTCAGTTGTTCTTTCATAACTTTGACACGGTTGGTGCTGCAGATATTTGATGGAGTTCTACTGTCTATGGTAACGAAATCATGATTCCAGGTTACTGTTTATTTAGGGCACACAGAAAGAGGAGGCATGGTGAATCTTTGCTGTGATTTTGATTTGCAGCTATGAGGCTCTGTGGTGAAACTATAGGATCAAGCATTAGTTTATGTAAAAATGTGCAGCTAGCAGGAACTAATCCCTCCCTAATGTCGCTTTATTTCACAGAATGTTAATATTAGGAAATATATAGTTGCAGGTGGCTTTATATTGGATTTTGCCTGTCTAAGCCTTTTTTTGTCCATAAACAAATAAAAAAGGATTTTAAGGCTGTAATATAATTTCAGCAGTCCTGGAAACTTTCTAGATGTAGCAATACATATTCAAAGGTGCACATTCTTCTTGTCTATGTTCAGATATTTTAAAAATAGTCCTCTCTGAGAATCCCAGACCATTTAAAAATGCTTCTTGGCATAGGCCAACCACTAGTGGAGAAACTGGGTTTCCTCTAGTTTTTTTAATGATAGAAAAAGGAATGTGAGAATTTCTTGTCAATGGAAACTTGCCAAATGTTGTGAAGCCATGGGGATTACTTCTGACAGCCTCATGCACATGGCCCAAATCTGCTTATGGACCTACAGAATTCAGTGAGTGAGTAAAAGAAGAAATACTGTACAGCCTGAGCATTCCTTATCTGTGCAAATGTAATGAGAATGGAGGGCAGGAACCAAGTCTAAACACAAAATTCATTTTCTTCATATACACACCTTATACATATATCCTGAAGATAATTTTATATAACATGTTAAATAATTTGCACATGAACCAAGATTAGTGAACACTGACCCATCCGAGTTCAAAAGTGTCACCTGCAGAGACATCTACAGAGATAATCTGGCTGTTGGGGATTATCATATTTTTGACATCTTAATACCACATAGCAGAGAATAAGCAAAAACCAAAATGAGTAAGATCCCTGGGGCTTGGCCACAGAAGCACTATTTTATTGCCATAAGTGGTGTTATACCTTGTATCTAGATGTCCCTCCAAAGCCTCATGCATTCATAGATGGGCTTTGGGGTGTGGTTAGATCATCAGGGCTTCATCACCTCTAGCAGACTGTGATAGGAGATGCGATCTGGTCAGGAGAGGCGGCTCACTGGAGGCGTGGCCAGAAAGGCTTTATCTCTTCCCCACTCCCTTCAGTCTGCCGCACTGTGAACAACTGTCTTCTGCCACACCCCTCTGCCAGGCCATCCTACCTGGAAGCCAGGTGACCCTGGACGGAAACCTCTACAAACTAAGAGTCAAAATAAACCTTTCCTCCTTTAATTTGCAGGTGTCAGGCACTTTGTCCTGGCAATGAAGGAATAACTAAGACAGCGGGTGTGCTTGTGTAGGGGAATATAGGCACGTGTGCAAAAGATACATCACACTGGAATGAGGCTGGGTCTTTTCCCCTTTGCGGCTGCTGAATAAACAGTATTTTATGTGCCTGCCTTTTGACTACAACTTGTCACATGAAGTCAGGGATGGGATTCTTTGCTGGTGGCACCGTGTTGGGGCTTAAAAATGTTTGCTATTTTGGAGAATTGCAGATTTTGGATTTTTTTTGAATTAGGAAAGCTTAAGCAGTTTTCATATAAGTAGGTTTACTTTTTAAAAATTAACTGCAGCATGTTTCTTAGTAGCACATTTCCTTGCTATTGGTTGTAATGGGAGAACAGATACTAGGGAATGTAGGAAAGAACTATATTACCTGGTAAATGTATTAGCTGGTAAGTAATGACATCACAGATGATTGAGGTTTATGGTGTATGGTTTGGGGCTGGCAAGATGAGTGATTTTTCTTGTCAAAAAATGCTTCAAATCATCCTGGCTTCTGAAGTGGATTTTCTTGCTCTTATGATTTGGGTCGAGATGTCCCCCCAAAGCCTCACGCAGTTATGGAGAAGGAGTCAGAGGTGGCTGAATCTAGACTGTGTGATGCTGGGATTAAGGATGTGTGATTACTAAATCAGTCCACTGCTGGTTTAGCACTGACCTAATACCAGTAGCCTGGGTGCAACATAAGGGGCAGAAAGAGGCTTGTCTTTCCCTCATTTGCTTTGCTACCTTCTTCCCACCGTGGACTGTTTCTCCCTTGTGGTGCCTGTCTGCCGTGCCTCCCTGCCTTGGAGCTAACCAATGGCAGCCTGAAACTTTTACAAACGGTGAGTTAGATAAACCTTTCCTCCCTTAACTTGTGAGTGTTGGGTATTTGGTCTCAGCAGTGAGAAAAGTAACTAAGACACCTGCTAAATGGTGCGCACTGGGAGCCATAGCTCCAGAGGATGGATTCATTTCCCTGAATTACAGACTGGAAGATAGAATGTGGCCCTACAGAAGAGGAGCTTTCTTTTTTGTGATTCCAGAGACCGCTGCATTAGCTGAAGTAGTATTGTCAACTGTAGCAAAGGACACAAACATTCAGTGAGATAAACAGGTGATGGTATATTTTTTGCTTAGATCTGAATTCAGGGCATATGTTCTGGCTCAACAGGTGACTTCCCACGTGTCATCCTCAAGCTGAGAGTGGCTCTCTCATCTTCAGGACACATCCTCCAAGGAGAAGGTAGACCGCTATCTTAGCCAGTAGGATGATGGAAAGACACTTCCAGGGCTACAGCCTTTCTCCTGGGTAACAAAAGAGATCATTCTACTCATCACTTCTTGTCTCATACTCATTATTCTTGTCTCTCTTAGTTCTTTGCAAGAACTAAACTGAGCAGACCAAACTGGAGGAAATCTAGTTGCTAGCTCTGACAGTCTTTTGAGCAAGTTTCTGCCCTACATCTCGGATCTGGATATGGGAATTTTTGCTGGATTGCTGCCTTTGAAAGTGTGAAGGGTCTGAGATGTGACCCTTTATGTTGGGAGTGGTTGGAGCTGAAAATTGGTCACATGTGTGAGGGCAGGACAGAGCCAGAGTGCCTCGAGCAGTCAAACTACCTCAGTCTTGGACAATTTCAGATGTTAGTGGCTAAGCAACATTGCCTCTCATGATATTAATTATGCAAGAGTATAAATAAATGCCCCAATTATTGTTATTCAGTCCTCTTGCCCAGTAAGTAAGAGGCGACTATACCTGACCCCAGCTTTTGTCTTTAGTTTCTGTGGTTTCTTTCTTTCTTTTTTTGGTACTGGGAATCAAACTCAAGACCTTGTGCTTGCCATGCAGGCACTTGTGCAGCTGAGCTATATCCCCGGCCCTTTCTTTAGTTTCTAAATGCCCTTGCTGTTTTCTCCTGGGGACCACCAAGAGACCACTGAGTCCTACACCTATATTCACAACAATACACACATACATGCAAAAATGCACACACACAGACCCACGCACAAGTAGAAACACTGGACCTTTGACTCAGAGAAGAACAACATTGATTTGCTTATAGAAGAGCTCTTAGCACTCACGTTTAGTAGATGCACCCTAAAGGATTTAAGAGTAAAATGTCTTGACAATAAATTTTTTGCAACAGTTTATGAGATAATTAACTCATTTAAATTGTACAAGTTGAAGGGTTTCTTTGCATATTCAGAACTATGCAAACATCAAGACAATTGATTTTAGAAGATTTTAATCATCTTCTGCTATAGCTGGGATTTTAAGTGGTCCCCACCAAGGTCCATGTAGTGAGTGCTCTGTCCCCAGTGTGATGTTGTAGGAGATAGCAGACAATTTAATAGATGGGGCCCAGTGTGAAATCTTCAAGTCACTAGGGGCTGCCCTCAAAGGTGTCTGTGGCATCCAGGTCTCTTCTCTTCCTCTTGTTTGTTTCACAGCCAAGAAGTGAGCAGTTTTGCTCTGCCCTACACCCCTGTTCTGCTCTGTGCTCCTGCTGTGATGTGCCACGAGAGGCCCAAAGAAACAAGGCCAACAAACTGGAAATCTCCAAAATGTGAGCCAAAATAAACCTTTTTCTTTCATAAGTTGATTATCTCAGGTATTTGCTATAGTAACATAAAACTAACATAACCCCCAAACCATCTGTTCTTTAGCTATCATCTCCAAATCCTTACATGCATGATAACCCTAGGCAACCACGATCTACTTTGGGCATGTAGAAACTTTCCTATTCTGCACTTTTTGTGTGAATGGAATCATACCGTTTGTGGTATTTTGTGATTGGCTTCTTTTCCTCAGCAATTTTTCAAAATTTGTTCATGATATAGCATAATCAGTATGTAATTTGTTTTCATTGATAAGTAATATTTCATTGCATGGGTATACTACTTCCTTTTTCTACCCATCCATTGTTGAGCACTTGGTTGTCTTCACTTTCTGCCCTTTATAAATAATGTCACTGTTAATATTGTTCTAGCTTATAAATGGACATACATTTTTGTCTTTTCTAGAAATGGAATTCCAGATGACTTTATTATGAAAGGGTCATGGATTTTATCAATTTTTTCTGCATCTATTGCAATGATTATGCAATATTTTCCCTTTATTCTATTGGTAAAATAGATTAATTGATTTTCAGATATTAACCTTGTATTCCTGGAACAAAACCCCCTTGGTCATGATATATAATATTTTTTATTTGTTGTCAAATTTTGCTCACACTCTATTGAGAAATTTTGCATTTATATTCATAAAGTATTTTAACTTATGAATTTGTTTTCTTATATATTTTGTGTGGTTTTGGCATCAGTGTATTTCTGACCTTACAGCATTGGGAAGTGCCTCCTTTCCTTCTGTTTCTCAGAAAATTTTGTGAAGAATTGTTACTAAATCTTTAAATGTTTGTAGTAGAATTTACCAGTGAGACATCTGGATCTAAGCTTTTATTTGTGGAAAGTCTAAAAAATTATTACCAACACAATATTTTTAGTTGTTATCTATGTACTCAGAATTTCAAATTCTACTCAGTAATGCTAGTTCATATCTTCCTACAAATTTGTGTTTCATCAAAGTTACATAGTTTACTGATACACAGTTTGTAGTAGTCCCTCTTTTTATTTCTAATTTTAGTTATTTGAGTCCTTTCTTTGTTTCAACCTCATTAAACCCTTGTGAATTTTGTTGTTTTTTCTCAAAGAATCAAAATTTAGTTTCATTAAATTTTTATGTTGTTTTTATATTTTCCATTTTTTTCATTTCTACTCTGATTTTTAATATTTTTCTCTCTATTTTATGTTTGGACTACTTTTAGGTCACTGATTTGAAATTTTTCTTTTTATGCAGGCATTTACAACTATACCTTTCTATTCTCTACCCCTTTTGTGCTATTTTTGTTGTATATATTATATCTATAAACGTAATCAACCGAATAATATATTGCTGTAATTAGCATAAAATATAATTTAATATATTTTAAAGAAAATGAGATAATGAAGGAGAACAAATATATACTTATAACATTTGTCATTATTACTCTTATAATTTACCATTTCTGGTTATCTATCTTTGTTCTTGTGAGTTTGAATAAACTATCTGGTGTCATTTCTTTTCTCCAATAATCCTACTCATCCCTTGTGCTGTTATTGGGAAATATATAAGATTTCTATATGTTACAATGCCAGCAATATAATTATGTACAAATGATTTTATATAGTTGTTTTCCAAATCAGTTATGGGGATAAAAGTTGAAAAAATGTTACTCTCTTTCCTAATTACATAATTAATTTACTGATGTTCTTTGTTTCTCATGTGAATTAGAATTATTCTCTGAGATCACTGGCTTTTAGCCTAAGGAACTTACTTGAGTATTTCTTGTAAATTGACTCTGCTAGCAACAAATTCTCAGTTTTTATTTATTTAGTAATAACTTTCTTCTGTTTCATTTTTGAAATGTAATTTTACTGCGTGTATCAGTTAACAGTTTTTTTCTCTGATCAGTTTGAATATGTCAGTCCACTGCTTTATGGTCTCCATTGTCTCTGATCAGAAATAGCTGTTAATCTTACTTGGATTTCCTTGTAAGGGATAAATTGTTTTTCAGTTTCTGCTTCAAAGATTTTCCCTTTGTCTTTGCCATTCAGTGTTTTAACTGTAATTGGTCTATGTATGTATCTCTGTGTTCATTCTACTTGCAGTTTGTTGAGCTTTTGGAGCATACAGTTTTTTAACCAACTTTGGGAACTTTTTCATCAGTACTTCTTTGAATGCTCTTCTCCTCTCTGTCCTTCCACGCTTTTGCAAATCCCATTAGGTTTATTGGAGCACTGAAAATTACTGTTCTACTTTCTGTCTCTGAGATTATGTTCATTTCTCTTTCTGTATTCTTAGCTATACTCACCTGGAGTTAAGTTTTCTTCATGCTGAACTGGAACTGGGGAGGTCAGGAAAGAGCTATATCAAATGCCATGAAGTCTTGCAATTCTTACTAAGTTTTGGTAGATTTTCTTGAACAAATGTTTCTTAATTTGCAGTATGCCTTTAGGAAAATTTTTAGAGAATTCTTTTAAAAATAAAAGTTCCTGGGATCACGAATGTAGCTCATCCACAAGGCGCTGGGTTCAACTGCCAGCAACATAACACGCACACACACATGCACATATGCACACACACACTTTTAATCAATTACGCTTATTTCACTTGGAAATATGCGTGTAAATATCCAGAGCTACTTCCATCCTGAAAGTGACATCCTACAATATCATTTTTAAATAAATACATCTGTAGAATTTTTTACATCATGCAAAACTGAATATCTGCACCTACTAAAGAATAACTCCTATTCTTTCCTTCCTCCAGGCCCTGGCAACCACTGTGCTACTTTCTGTCTCTATGTGTTTGTCTATGTACTCGTGAATGAAATCATACAGTCTATGCCATTTTGTTACTGGCTTATTTTGCTAAGCATAATGTCATCAAAGTTTATCCATGTTGCAGCATGTGTCAGAATTTCCTTCTTTTAGAGACTGAATAATATTTCATTATATTTATATGTCACATTTTCCTTACCCATCTGTTAATTTCCACTTGGATAGATTACATTTTTTGGTTTTGGTGAATAATGAAGCTAGGAATTTGGGCGTATAAATGTGAGTCCGTGTTTTTAACTCTTTTGAGTGTGTACCAGGAAGTGCGATCATTTGGTAATATGATAACTTTTTAAAAATCCATTTCTGCACTATTTTCCACAGTGGCAGCACTATTTTGCATTGCCATCAACAGTGCTCAGAGGTTCCAATTTCTCTATGCTCCCACTAACATCAGTCATTTTTCGTTTTGCTTTGTTTTTTGATAGTAACCATCCCAATGGGGGTGGGGTGGATCCTACTGTGGTTTTGATGCATTTTCCTAAAGATAGTGATGTTCAACACCTTTTCATCTACTTTTTTGGTCTTTTGTATATCACTGGAGTCTTTTTCCTAGTTTAGTTTTTTTGTTTTTGTTTTGTTGTTGAATTTTCATGTAGTCTCAATGTTAAGCTTTTATAAGATATTCAATTAGTAAATATTGTTTTCTATTCCGTTAGTTGTCTTTTTAATGTATTTATTATGTCCTTTGATGTATAAATTTTTAAAATTTTGATTTAGTACAATTAATCTATTCATGGTTTCTTATACTTTTGAGTCATACCGAAAAACTATTGCCTGCAATATAATTTTAAATATTGATATAGACCAAGTGACAGGTAGATAGGTAGACAAGTAGGCTGACAGAGAGGTAGACAATACCTACCTGACTAGGTCTGGAATGGAAAAATGTTACTAACTTGCAAAGCTAAGTGCAAGATATGAAGATATTTATTGAATTGTCCCTTCAACTATTTTGTGTTTGAATTTTTCCTTGCCTAAAATGCATGAGCCTGGTTCAATTAACACTGCTCCCCAAAAAGGTAAGATTTCAAAGTAAAAATTGAGGAATCATAACTTTTTAAGAGAATAAAAGAAAGATGTATAGGATTACTCAACAAATTCAGAAGAGCATTTCATCAAAGTCAAGACTCATTCTGTGATTTTTATAATTTTATCATATTAGGAATAGGAATATGAATCTATATATCTTTTACCTTAATTTGATAAAGGATATCAAAAAATTGAAGCAGACATCACAGTATAACATTATAGTATAACATTAGGAGCTCTATTTATGAGATTGGGAAAGAGGCAAAAATACTTATTACTACTTTTCTGTTCAATCATTCACTGTGGGTCTTAGCCAGCACAATAAAGTAAGACCAAAAACATGGAGATATGCAGTTTGGAAAGGAAGAAATAAAACTTTTATTTGTAAACAGCATGATTTGTATATGCACACTATCTTGTTTTCTTTTCTCTTTGCTGAACCAAAATACCCAACACTCATAGTTAAAGGAGGAAAGGTTTATTTAGTTCACAGTTCCTGGATGTTTCAGTCCATGGTTGGCTAACTCCAAGGTGAGGGTGGGGGTGGGGGGTAGGGGGCAGCCGAACATGAAGTAACATAGAAAGAGCAGGCAGCTAGTGGCAATAGCAGCTTCTTTCTGTCCCTGTGGTTTGCACACACACCCTGAACTATGCCAAATGAATCAGTGGGTTAATTTAGTAATCACATATCCTTAATCCCAGCATCACACACGATCTGGCCACCTCTGAAAAGCCCCACCTATGACTACACAAGGCTCTAGGGGTACATCTAGACAAAAGCCATAATACAGACCATCTATTGTTTTAAATTTATTTTAAAAAATAAAACAAGGAAAGCATGTTAAGAAACAGACATCCATTTACAAAATAGCATAAGAACAATACCAGCAGTACTGAATAACAGAGAAGGTGGTAGGAAATTAATAATGGTATTACATATTGATATCCTCAAAATGGTTTCTCAGGAAAAGAGATAGAGATATGCAAAATTGACTGAATAATTAGTCATTAACTGCTCCTTTCTGTACAGCAGAAGTCGGTAGTACAACTATGTTAGCTATCCTGTATATACATATGTACATAATTTACCCTTCTTTCTTTTCTCTTTTCCTTCATCCCAGTTGCTCTTTACTTTTGAGCAGCTGCCTTTCATTTCACAACATCTATCATACTTCTTAATTTTTATTCACTCTTTCAGGTTCTCATAGTAGTGAGATAATTCGTTGCTTACCCATGGAGGTAAATACAGACCATCTAAAAGAATACAAATACACTGTTAGAATTTGTAAGTACATTTATTAATATTTGATCCAGTGTCAATTTAAAAATCAAATATATTCTACACACAAAAACCCTGTAAAACTAATTTACAAATTATCATTTGCAGTGCCATAAAAATAGCAAATATTTAGGATGCATATAAACATCTAAAAATATACTATTAAGTTATTAATAATTTAACATTATTAAATTTAAAACCTAAATAACTTGAATAAATACTCGGCCTAAAGATTTATTGTTTACAGATATACTGTGTTAATAGGTTGTATGAGCCAATATTATAAAGTGTTAAATCTCCCCAATAAGATCTATAGATTCCTAACAATCTGAATTAAAAGCCCAATAATTTTTATTGCCAATAATAAGCTGATTTAAAAATACATATGGACATGAAAAGAACAAAAATAGCCAAGCCCAAGAATGAGAGGAAATTATTTTACTTTGTAGAAAGACGTACATACATAGTAAGAAAATTATAGCAATTACACTAAGTGTAGTATTTGTATAAATGGACGATTTCACCATTGGAACATAATAAAAGGTCTGGAAACACAAACATATATATGGACACTTGTATGTTACAAATAGAGAGCTGGGGAAAAACAATACTTTCAATAAGAGGTGTTAAGTACATTTAATATCTATTTCAAGAATAAAATAAAATATAAAACTTCACTCTAACGTCACACTATTCACAAAAATCAATTCTGTGTGAATCGGGCAGTGTGAAAAGTAAAATAATAAAACCCTTAGAAACAACATTTCTTATGATCTGAGGGCAAGGAAATATTTCTTAGGACATAAAAGGCAATAAATAACATTAAGAAAGCAAGTTGATCAATCAGACATCATTAATAACAAAATTTTTGTTCAGCAAAATATCTTATTTAGTTTTAAAAGCTTTAATAGCTACATAAATAAAGAATATATTTGTCATACACATAACCAACAAATAAATTGTTTCCAGGATTTATATAGGACTCCTGCATGTCAATAAGAAATGGATAAAAATCATTGCTAATTTCATTTTAAGGCAGTTTAAAATTTTTGAAGGTATTTTAGTAGTGAGCAAACTCTTTTAAAGCTTACATCTGCATAGCTGAAGCTATGACACCGTGACAAATGTCATAGGTCCTCACCTACACTGTAACATATAGACATAATAACTGAGAAATATTTCAGATTAAGTTTCTTATCTTCTTTACTCATTTTTTGAACTCTGGGTTACTTTTTAAATTTGCAAATTACTGCTAAGTACATACCGGCATTAAGTACATTAACATTCCTCGGAACAAATGTCAGAGTGAATACAAAACCTGTCCTCTTACCTAGAACATATGGTTTTAACAACAACAGTGATAATTTTTCATGTACCAGAGATGAACAGTTTGGCTTGTGCCTTTTTTTTTATGAATTCAATCTGTTCCTGGTCCCAAGCTTGTGGTATGATTCCTTCTTTCTGAATGGCTCTCAAAAATGAAATGACAATCTGTAGATGTTTCCCTTTACCATCAAGGGTACTAATTTTTTGGAAGACATGGGAACAGATGAAAGTATTTCATTTTGGGAATGGAAATTGCAGATGGGTAGAATCCCATTATAATGAAATTCACTGGCATTTTCTATGGAGCAATTAGCCCTTGCCTGAGTAGAAAGGCTTCCCACCATGTCCTGAAGGAAACAAGGCAATGTGGGCTTTTATTTTTTCCAGAAAACAAATATTTTGTATTTCCAGCCTCTTTAAATTTCACACAGTGGTGTTTCTTTGCCAAAGAGGATTATTTTCCACATCTAAGGCTGAGGCTCTGTGTGTGAGTGTGAAAGTCTGTGTCAGTGCATGAACACTGTGTACCTCTAATTCTAGAGTATTAATGTGAATAAAAAATAAAAGATGTATTAGGGATGCAATTTACTGCATTAATTTGATTAATACAATATTTTGAAATTCAATTAGTTTAATCTAATTTTAATATAGCAGAAGCTGTATGCCATAAGATTGCACGGTAAAATGCTATAAATAATATAACTCATTTAAAGCAAGAGTTTGTAAATATGTGCTCACAATAAAAATCACCAGGTGTATTTTATTTTGGTAGATGTTGTCATTAGTCAAAAGTAAGCACACATGCAAGTAAAATCACTGATGAATGCTTGTTTGTTTTATAAACCAGGCCAAAATATTAACAGTGCACCTCCTTTTTATGGATGTTCTCAGACCTTTTAGAATCAAGCGTACTAGGATAGCATCAGTTATTCTGTTTACCTCCATTAGCAGATTCATTACTTGGCCAGATTTTAGTCATCTGTGTACTTGTACACTTTCAGCAAAAGAACCATAAATCAGTTTAGTCAAAAAACTCTTCTTTGATATCTGATCACTCAATATCTGATCAGGTTCTTCATGCTTCACTATCTGCTTGGTGATGTTTTGTCATCCTAGCATGTCTTCAGCAAAAAATACTATTAGTTCAATGTATTGAGAATACTCTTTATCTCTGATGTTTCTTCTTCGTAATTTTTCATCACTGTCCCTGACTCTACCCCTTGACTATAAATTCCCACTTGCCCATGCAGTAACCGGAGTTTAAGCCTATTGCAGTGGCCCTATATTTATCTTAATAGTCCTGAACACTGTATGCCTTAGCATGTTTTAGCAAGAATTATTGGACAACATTTTCTTTAACACACCATTAGTTTTACTTAGGCTTTAAAAGTCTGTACCCTAGGCAGGAGGTGTTGCCCAGTGGTGGAGCATTTTCCAGCATCCCCAAGGCCCTGGGTTAAATCTCTAAAATTGCAAAGACAAAAAAATGCTATACACTATTATGCAGACATGCCAAGAGCACATGGTTTATTTTCCATCACCGATATACTCTTGTTCTGAGACTCCTTTTTGTGTGTGTAGTATGCTGTGGGAGGGGGAGATAGGAAAGCAGCCTCTTGGGGGTTTAATACTCCTGTCCAGGTTACTGTTCAGGGGCTCAGAGTTTTCTTCCCTGTGTTTGTCCCCCCGAGCTGGTGTTTGGGTATGCAATAATTCCCTCTTTCCGAGGAGGATCCATTGCAAGACCTCCTACATGACCTAGTAGTCTATTATTTTGGCTGATTAGGCCTAACAGATAGGAGGGCCTGAAACTATAAACAGTAGCAAACACTTCATATGCTGTTTTTCTCTATACATATGGATCTATGATAAAGTTTAATTTTTAAATTAGGCACAGTAAGAGATGAACAAGAGTAGTAAAGTGGAATAACTATAACCATATACTCTAATAAAAGTTTTATGAATGTGGTCTCTCACTCAAAATCTCTTGTATTACACTCACCCTTCTTATGATGACCTGAGATGAACTGTAATGTCTTACATGAGATAAAGCAAGGCAGGATTTGTAGGCACTAGGCTGCTACAAGAAGGTTACTTGAACATGGGCACTGAGATACCGGGATGCTCGCATGCGATTTCATCACACTATGTAGAACAGCATGCAACTTAAAACTTATGAGTTGTTTATTTCTAGAATGTTCTATTTAATATTTTCAGACTGAAGTTGAGTATAGTTAACTGAAACCATGGAAAGCAAAGCTGCAGCTAAGAGATACTACTCTAGAGTAAGGTTGAGAGCCACCATGGAGAGCCCAGAGAGGAGGCAGCATGTCCTCCAATTGTGCTCCTTCTGCTGCTTTATCAGCCTGTGTCAGGCCCACTGTTGATGCCCCCAGTCACCTGCACCTTGTGTACGGTCAGCACCCTGTGCCCCTTGCTCATGAGCTTGTGGTCTCTTCTCTAGTTAGTCAGGACCCTTTCTGCTTCAGTCCTACCTCTATTCTCACTAACTAACCGCTATGGCTCTTGATTGTTCCCTCTGTAGGGGAAGAAAAAGAAATTTCTCTCTGTTTTTCATAGACCTTCACGGGGAATCCCTGAGAAAAAGCACATATTAACAAAAGAAAAGCAAACAGAAGCATATTAACAGGTACACCTCATGTTTACATGAGAGAAAAACCCAGAGAAAGGAACAAGTCTCTGGAGCAGATCTCAAAAAGTGGATTTAAGCTTAAACACGAAGCGAAGAATCATGAGGGAAGTCACTTGTGTGAAAGTGAAGAGATAGCCAGGTGTTATGGTTTGGATCTAGAAGGTCCCCCGAAGTCTCAGGTGCTTAGAGGTGGGGCTTAGGGAAGTGGGCTGGGGAGTGCTGTACCTGTGGACCGACTCACTGAGGACCAGATAAGTAAAGGTGCCCATGGTAGGCAGGGATGTATCTCCTTCCCTCCCTCTGCTCTTCACTCTTGGCTTCCTTGCTGCCGTGACATGGACAACTTTCCTCTAGGCCCTTCCGACCTGCTGCTTCCATCTTGGAGCTGGCAGAAAATGCATAGACTGAGACTCCTGAAACCATGAGTCTAAATAAGCCTCTTCTCCTGTGGTCTGTGGGTGTCAGGGACTGTGTGTCTATGACAGTGACAGTGACTGGTGCCCCAGGCGCTCTCAGTATACCAGTGGTTCATTGTGCATATTTCAGTCTATGACTTCTGTGTATTTTACGTCTCTGGAGATTAAGTTATGTTCTTCCTGATAGAGAGAGAGAGAGAGAGAGAGAGAGAGAGAGAGAGAGAGACATCCTTACAAATGGAAATAACCTTTGTAGATAGAAATTTCCCTTACAAAAGGACAACTTTTCAGAGCAACAGCCTGTGTAATTTCTCAAGATAACCAGCTCAAAATAATCAATATGCCAGAGAAGCATATTTTGGGCACCAAATCCTGATCTCTCACAGTCGTACTGTGAGGTGTTGTGTCCTTGTCATTTATGTCTGCCTTTGCGTTCGCTCTACTTTTCTTTGTTTCTTTCTCCCTTCCCCTACTCTATTAGGCACATAGAATCACGAATAATACTAAGATTCCCCCTTGTTGGAACTTATGTTTCAATGAATGGAGTTAGCCAATGCACAACAAGAGGAGGTAAATATATAGATGTTAAAAGATGAGTGTTATGAAAGAAATACAAAATAATGACAGAAGATTAAGTGAAAGTAGGAGTGTCAAGCTCGAAAGATAGAACAAGAAATAGCATTAAACAGTCACTGGGATAGGCAGGGCAGCCAGGTTTGTAAAGAACCAATGTGGTACAAATTGGGTGGAGTCCTCTTCCATTAAAAAATTAAAATTGTGGATAAAAATTGGTCCTTAAAGTGAATATATATTTATAAAAAGGAAAGTTCCTCTACCATCTGAAGAGGAACTAAAGTATTGAATATTTATTTAGCATGAGAAATGATAACAAGAAATCATGGTAACATTGGAGTTGAAGATCCCTCTCTTCTGATTAAGCAGTTTATCAGAAATGTTTACGTGGAAATGCCTCCTCATCACACGCTGGTATTCCTACTCCACAGTCCACAGTTCTAGCAAGAAGCAGCACACACAGGGGCTAGTGTGAGTGATATGTCTCAAAACATATCTCTAGCTTCACAGTTAAGTCTTCTGGTGCAACTGTGCTCACTGAGAAGGGAAGATATGTCCAGGGCTTGATGGAGAAAATAGAGTTCACCGAGGATATAGATGTCAGAAAGAAGAGTGTTCCAGAAAGAGGGAACTGTTAAAGCAAGTTCTGTATAGCCTCCATCTGTGCCATGAGAGCTACTTTGACCCTTCATGGGTACTTCTGTAAGCATGGTGGAGGCAAAGAGAGGCTGGATGAACTGTACCCTGGGTCATTACTGAATGCCTCATTGGCAGCAGAAGCTCTGATGGGCATTACCCTGTAATGCTAAGTTCATTACCCTTTATATCTAATTCCATGAGTCTACCTATACATCTCTTCTCTAGAAGAAATGGTCCTCATTTTCCAAATGTATTCCTTTTGTGCCCTTAACTAAAACCAGCCCACACAACTACAAGGGTCTCTGCTTAAGAGTCCGTGTATAGACTTACCTGGAAGCACTTTCCTGTCAAAACAAAAGGATCACTAATACACTGCCTGCTGTTTTCCCCATAAGGATCCCTTCTCATCACTGTCTTTAAGGGCTACCTCTGGTGGGTCTGCAGTGTGGCAGAGGTCCATTTTTAGCATACATCAACATACATTATTGACTCATCTTTTAGCCAGGCCATTTATTTTCGGGGGAGCCAACTGCCCATCTGTGTGAGATGGAGGGGAGATGATTGTGGGTATATTCTTTTCCTGGAGCAGTCATAACAAAGAATCATGAGCTTGTGGCTTAAAACAACAGAAATTTATGGTCTCATAATTCTAGAGGCTAAAATTTTAAAATCAAGGTGTCAGCAGGGCCACCTTCCCTCCGAACTCTAGAAGAGAAGCCTTCTGTGCTTCCTCCCATTTCCGATAGTTTCTAACATGTCTCAGCCCATTTTGTGCTGTTGTAACAGAGTAATTTATAAAGAACACCGATTTAGTTGTTAGAGTTCTGGAGACTGAGAAGTCCAAAGCCAAGGGACCTACATCTGGCAAGGATGTTCTCGTGGAAGGCAGGAGAGCAGCAGGGCAGGTATGTGAAAAAGCAAGAGAGAAGTGAGTTTGCCTTTGTGAAACCTCATTCCCTCAGGGATGATGTTGAAATGTTCATGAGAAAAGAGCCATCATGACCAAGTCATCTCCTAACGATCCTTCGGTCATCTCACCATTGTTGTACTGGGGGCTGTTTCCAACTCTTGAACTTTGGCGGGCCCAGTTGAACCATAATACGATATTCCTTGGCTTATGACAGCCTACTTCCTGTTCCTGTCACCAACATGGCCTTTTATAAGGCCACCATTCTTTGGGTTTTGGGCCTCTTCTAATCTAGAATAGCCTTATCTTAGATAACTACACCTGCAAAGACTCTATTCTAACTAAGTCACATTCTGATGCTTGCATAGACTTAAATAGGGGGGCACATTATTTAAGTCACTACTGTGTAATAGGGATTAACTAACATTGGAGACCAGGTCATCTGACTTTGCAGCTCACTTGTGGTTTTTGTACTGGCTAAGCCAAATATTAGATGCACTAGTCCCATTATACAGTGAAATTCACTAGGATCACTACTCCCATTATGCAATGAAATCTGCTGGGATCACCGTATCTTTACACAGTGAAATCCCCTAAGAGCACAAACTGGATGACTTGCTGGGTTTGTTAGATCACAAGAAGCAGTTCTGGTTTTGGCATTATTTGATGCCGCGCGTGAGACACTCAGTTTTTACAGGGTCCCCAGCATGACAGATTGTTTTTCAAGTGGTATATACTGCAATGTGGCAGACCTGGCCTTGCTTCATAGCTCTAGGGTTCTATCCTATAGTTCTTCTACAGGAGGTTTCCAGAGACTTCATATGGCAGCATTCTTCCACAGAGAGCTCCAGAACTGAAGGATCTTCCAGGACATATGGCCCAAGCAGCAGGCCTCTCTGCACTACAGACTGAATCTGTTGCAAAGTGCTCTTTTACTCTGGCCTCCAGCCAAAACTGGAAACATGATAAGCCAGCCAATAAATTGGTGATAGTCATAATCCCAAGCACAAAATATGCTGCTTTGAAAAACAGATATATAATCAGAATTGTACTCCTTTTCTAGTGTTCAGAGATGTAGGCTGACATAACTTGTCCTTTCCTTGGAGAGGACATTACAATGTACCCCAGTGTACTAGACCCTTTAAAAACTTCACCAATGTCTCAAGGTGCCTGAATCTTTATAGAGTTTATAAAGTTATAGAGCACATGTATCTTATTGGGGTGTCTAGTAATACATAATTTACTAGCTGATCAGGTATGATTAACATGATGCCATTGAAACAGAGGACCAGTGAGTTGTTCTGTGTGATTCAGTGCATTGACGTGCTTTTGTGACTGTGCTGGGGCAAAGGCAGGAAAACTAACACAGCCCTGGGGCCAGGTCTTGAATGTGTGCTCTTGTCCATCTGCTTTGGATGTGATGTGCTTCCAGTCCTACTTGGCACTTTATATACATGACTGGTTTCCTTTCTTCTTCTCTGCCATCTTGTGATATAGCCAAGGCGCAGCCTTGCCAGAGGCTGAGCACACAGGTTTATCCAATTTTGAACTTGCAGCCATCAAAACCTCCTCCTTTACCTCTATAGTAGCTGTTACTTCACAAATCACAGAAGCAAGGCAGATACTACTGGCTGAGAAGTATGTCCCTCCTGGTTATGAGTTCTGGAGTCAGAGAAATGTCTACCAAGTGAGTCTCTGTGAGCCCCACTGTGAGACGGAGCCAGGCAAGGACTCCACGTTTTCATCTTTTCTCCATCTAGCCCTATCTTCAATTAGGTGGCACAATGATACTTTGCATCCTTTGCTCATCCATGTTTGATTCTTTTGATTGCACATGTCAGACCACACCCTATTGCTTGCACCTGTTTCAGGTTCCTAAGAATGCCCTTGGCTATTGGGCATGTTTTTGACCCCTATTGGTTAGTTCTTCTGGGCTGCCTTTCCATTCTTGCTGTTCATCATGGCAATTACATACACTTTCCCTCCTGCCATTAAGTGCTGCCTCCTGACCTCTGCTAGCCAGACTGCTCTCATTTGCACAGATACTATGGAGTCTAGTTTCACAATGGTATGTCTTACTATCAGCTCTGGCCTCTAGAGGATGGCCACTATAATCTTCTAATATAGTTTGAATCTCAAGTGTCCCATAAAGTCCCATGTGTTAAAAGTTTGGTCACTAGCCTGGAGTGCTAGTGGGAGGGTAGAACCCTAAAAATGAGGCCTCATGGAAGAAAGCTAGTTTGTTGTGGTATGCCCTTGAAGGGGATATTGGAAACTTGATCCCTCCTCTGATTCCCTTTCACTTCCTGGCTAGCTTGAAGAGAACCGCCTTCTTTTCCCCACGCTCCTGGCCATGCAATGCTGCCTCTTACAGACCCAAAGGCAACAGGGCCAAGTGACTATGTGCTGAAACAATGATCCAAAATGAAACCTTCTTCATACATTATTTATCTTAGATTTTTTGGTGCAATGATGGAAAGCTGACCAGCAGAGCTTTTTCCAATGAATTCCTTATCATCTTAGTGACACACATGTCTTACATATGTACCTCCCAAGAAAAAGAATCAGACCGTGATTTTGCCATCATAGCATGGTCATTTGTCTGAGCTTTTGGATTCTTTCTTGCCCCACACACTGCCATGGCAGTTCTGGCCTCTCACCTCAATTGGTTAGGGTCATTAATTCTTCCCACTTTTAAAAGCCATTTCAGCAGCACAGATATCCTTACCAAGATATCCAAATGTGAGTCACAGAAAGTGCTTCATATGGGTTTCTTTCTCTTATACCTGTGGCTTTCTATTTCCTTCTCCCGCTAACCCAGTTGACATTTAGCTTGTTGCAATAGCTTCCCAAGTGCTCTTCCTAATTGTAATACCTACTTTTTCCACTTTAACCTTTATATTGCTCTTAGAGTCTTTTTCTTAACATTTCTCCTCTTTTATGATGCCATTGCCCTGGCCAAAAATTTTAATGGTGTCCCATCATTTCTAGTAGCAGTGTCAACAGAAGTATCTTGAGCATCTACCCTTACCTATGTATTTGCTTATAAACCATATATGTGTACTTGCTGTGGTGTTAATATGGTTTATCCCCACCCTGTTAAGGAATTGCTCAGTGTAACAGTGATAAGAGATCCCGTGGCCTTCAAGGGGCATTTGGGCCAGGAGAGCTTCACCTCATAAATGGGTTACTATTTCTCTCATAGGAGGAATTTCTCACTCTCGTGGGACTAGGTTGGCTACTGTGAGAGTGGGTCATTATGAAGCAATCACAGTGCCTCCCCTCAGGTTCTACTGTACATGCACTCCTCCTGCACAGTCCTGCTTCCCCTTTCTGCTTCCCCGCTACAATGTAATGTAATATGTGGCCTGCACTAGAAACTGAGAATGTGACAGAACCATGCTCTATAACCACGAGCTTAAAAAAAAAAATCTCTTTTCATCTATTTATTTATTTATTTTTAAGTCTCTTTTCTTTATAAATAACCTAGTCTTGGATATTTTGTTATAGCGATAGAAAACAGAGTAAGACAATATTCTTGTTCATCCATTTAATTTCATTGTTATGGCTTGTATCTAGATGTCCTCCCAAAGCCTCATATGCTCACAAGTGGGGCTTTTGGAGCTGGCGGGATCTAGGATATGTGATATTGGGATTAAACGTGTATGGTAGGGGACTTGATTGGGCCCCCGGGAGCTCCGCACCCAGGTGGAGCCTGGCCGTCTGCGGGGGCGACTCCGTGGACCAGACCGGGCCCCTGGGAGTGCCTCGATGGGGCAGAGCCCGGTGGTCTGCCGGCGCGACCCTGAAGTCTCAACCTGGCCTGCTTTCGCACTGTATTGAGGCGGAACCTGGTGGTTTGCTGGGTAATCCCGCCTCCCCCAGCAGATGCCCCATGGCCTTGAGGGCTTGTCAGTGGGGGCTTGACCGTAGTGAACCTGGTTCCCTGACTATCTACTGTCTTTGAGGATGGGTACTTTTCCACCTCCTGCCATAGCAATTTGTGTGCACCCATATTTCTTACAGCATAATTTGAAGCAGCCATGTCTCTTGCCAATGTGAGAGCCTAAGGGAGTAAATAAACCAAAAGTACAGTTATTATCAGAGGGAAGATGACTGATTGGTTGGTAAAACAATGGAGATGAGGGTGGAGAAAAACTGATTAATTGAATGAGCCATCATCTGTATAACTGAGTAACAAATGCGAAGATAACATTATGTAATACAGCATCCAGTGGTAATTCCCTACTATCTTCTCTTATAATTTTGTATCTCCTGTACTGTTTTTGTGTTATTCTAGTTTATATGTGTCCATTCTTTTGTCTTTAAGATAAAAAAATAAAAATAAAGGTGTATAGTACTAAAGTAGTTCCTTGATTGGCTGGCATAGTTCTGGGTATAGATAATGGGAAAGCCCATCCTGGGGGTCAGTGGCATCCACCCAAAAGGCTTGCAGCCTGGATGGGATAAAGGGAAAAGGAGGCCTGCTTCACTGCTTTGCTGCCTTCTGCCTGCTCTGTCATGAACTGTTTCTTTTCTATGATGCCCCTCTGTCATGCCGCCTTACCTTGGAGCCAGCCAACTATGGACTGAAACCTCCATAAACTATGAGTCAAAGTACATCTTTCTTCATTTGACTTGTGGACCTTGAGAATTGTGTCTCAGTGATGAGAAAATTAACGAAGGCCATTAAGCTTAATTTTTTGGGTTTTTTAAAAATAAAAAATAATTATAAATGGAATTTATTTTAATTAACAATGTTTTCCTAATTGTATACTAAACAATTACTTGGTGTGATTCATTTTAGGTAACGGAGTATGAGCAAAAATTTTTTTAAAATGCAACTACAGGGGGCAGTGGGATGTGGCTTTGCTGTCCGTGGTGCTGAACCACCACTGCGCTCTGCCTTGTAATTTGCTATCTTAATCTTTGTGTGTCGGAAACTCCAGTCTAACTTTTCCCCAGAACTGGGAAGCAATCAGAAATGATGTAGGTTGTAATACCTCTAGGATTCCAGTCCCTAAGTTGCAATTCCAGAGGAGTGAAGTAAAGATGCTTTGTCTTTCATGTTGAAGTAACAGAGTATCTTTCCTATGAAAAGAAGCAGATAGATAATAAAAAAAAATGGAAGGTTTAAGTAAGTCTTCTATTAGCTGAAATTTCATTTTTGCTGTACAGAAAACACAAATAAGGAAAATTTTTTAAAAATATTCTAATTCTCATATTTTCATAATTTTATATAGTTTTATAACCAAGAATGATGGAAAACAGGAGAAGGATTGCTGTCAAAGTCTGTGCAGTGCAGTGGAGTTCTGGTGTGTTTGGGGAATATAAATGTTAGCAGGTACATGAATACTTCTGTGCCTGCTGGCTGTTAGATACAAGACTGTAAATTTCTACCTTGAGAAAGATTCTGGTGATCTATAAAATGTCAACTGATGTTGTCACAAATCAATGGTTCATATAAATCTCATAAAGATTATGGAACCTGCAGCATTTGTTATATAAATGATGAAAGAGTATTTCCCCTTTAAGTCTCCAGGTAGGTACATTTCAACTGAATGCAAATTAGAAAGCTTAAGTGGTATCTGTAGTGCTGCAAAATAGTTAGTTTTTTCATCTAAGGAAAAATATATTGGGAACTTAGAAAAAGAGAGCAATACCTGTTCTACTCTGAATCCACTAGAGAATTTGCAACCACTTCAACAACTGTCTGTAGACAATTTTATCTTTTCAATTTAAACAATTACTCTAGTTTTAATTGACAAGTAAAATTTGTATGTATATTAATATTGTGTAGTATATTTTGATATATGTATATATTGTGAAATAACTAAGTTAAAGTATTTAACAAATTCATTACCTTGCATGTTTACCATAAGAATACTTAAAGTCACCAGGCATAGCAGAGTATGCTTATAACCCCAGGACTCTGGAAGACTGAGGAAGAAGGATTTCAAGTTTAAGTCCAGTCGGAGTAACTGGGTGAAACGCTGCCTCAAAGTAAAAATAAAAAGGAATTGGAGGTGTAGGTCAGGGTGAATGCTGTGCATTCAGCCCCTAGTACCACAAAAGCAAGCGAGAAACCTTAAAATATACTTCCAGCACTTTTCAAGTATGAAATACATTAGTATCAACTGTAGTAATCATGATATACAATATACCTCTTGAATTTATTCCTCCTGTCTAACTAAAATTTTGTGTCCTGTGACTAATATATCTTTAACACTTCTACCCCTACTCCTGGTCACCACTTGTGTAGAACATTTTAAAGCTTCCTTTTCCTTAGTCTTCTTCTTTTCTCTAGTCATGGGGTGCTGAGAAAAATGAATATTTAATTGTGGCTCCCAGCACCAACGTTAATTTTGATGATCATACTTAAATGATCAATATGCTGAAAATTCACTCCAATTTCAGTTTTTAGTGTAGATTTCCATGTAGTAAATATTTTGGTACATTATATCCCAGGACAGTGTAGATATAAAACAAAGTTCTGACAGTTAGAAATTTCATAATCCACTAAAGAGCACAGATGAGGTAAGTCAATGTTATTATATGATATTATCTGATCGATGTAAAAACAGAACAATATGTCAGCATGTGGAGAGATGCCTAATCAGGCTGACAGTAAAAACAGTCTTCCTAGATAAAATGATGCTTGAGCTGACTCTTCCAAGGACAGGCGCCATCAAGTAGGGAGGTAAGAGGGAGAAAGGTGTTCCAGAGAAAGAAGACAGTGCCTCCAAAGGCAAGGACTGTGGAGCAGTAGAGTAAGATTTGGAGATTAATTGTGATGAATTCTGGTGACATAATGAATGTAAATGGGCAAAGGGAAGACAAGAAAGGGCCAGGTAGAACATGTTAAAGAATTTCTCCCAGATAAAAAGGAGGTACTAAAGAAATCCAACCAGGAAAGCCAACTGAGTTCCTTTGCATGATAAAAAATCATTCTGACAATGATGTAAGATATGGATTCAGAAATGGTCTTCAGCCTTTGTGCAGTGGCAGTATCATAGCCAACGATGTTTATCTGAGGCACAATTACTGCTAAAAAAATCTTTTCCTAGAAATGGTCTCCAAAAGAGGGAGACAATCATGGAATATTGTTAGCGATATTGAGCCTTCAACAGTCACTGGAAGCAAAGAGAGAGGATAAATATTTAAAGGATATCTGGAGTTAGATTAGGGGACAGACGCCTGCCATTCCAGTACTCTGGGAGGCTGAAGCAGGGGGATGACAAGTTTGAGCCCAGCCTGAGCCAACGAGCAACTTAGCAATGCCCTGTTTCAAAGTTAAAAAAAGAAAAAAACTAAAAATAAAAGAAGGGTTGAGAGTGTATCTCAGTGGTCTGATGGTCAGGGGTTCAATCTCCAGTATGAAGGAGGGAAGGAAGAGGAGGAGGAAGAGGAGGAGGAAGAGGAGGAGGAAGAGGAGGAGGAGGAAGAGGAGGAGGAGGAAGAGGAGGAGGGGAGGGGGCAGGGAGGGGAAGAAACAAAGAGGAAGGGAAGGGAAGAGGAAGAGGAGGAGGGGCAAGAGGGGGAGGGGAGGGGGAGGGGGAGGGAGAAAGAGGAAAGGTTTTGTTTTATAGGCTCAAAGTCTTACTAAACAGTTAGCTTTGGGAGAGGACAGAGTGAGAAAGACTGAGGGAGGGAGGGAAGGGGAGAGAGAGATTGACACGTGCAAGAATCTGAGTTTTAAAATATCACCTGCTGATCAAGAGAATGCTAGAGGAGGAGTGTTCGGGGCAGAGGTCGAGTGACTGGTAGTCATATCATGCAGGAGGTCCACATTTGGTCATTTAAGTAGCGATGTCTAGCAGGCAAATATTGGATAGATTTTGAAATTCTGAGGAACAATCCTGCTTCAGAGTAGATGATGGAGCGATATCAGGGGTAGCCATAGCCACGGGCAGGAGACCTGGAGGAAATGGAGAATGAGGATGCGGCCAGGTAGAGATTCAAGGGCAAGACAAGGTGTGAGCAAGGACTGGGAGACGGTGAACAATCAAAGGAAGGGGAAGTTGAGCGCTACCACAGGGGTCACTAAAGGGAAACGGCAAGTCAGAAAGAGAGAGAATAGACCTGCACTCTTCTGTAACACCTGGTATAGTTTTTCACTACCACAGAAAAAGCATCATTGCATCCCCTCAGAGGTCTGAGTTTCACTCCATGGCATCCCTCCTCCTGATCTTCTTAACTTTAGCACTTCCCACTTCTTCGCTTTGTTTCTGCATCCTAGATGTAGCAGCTGCATCCTGAGATTGCTATCTGCATGATAATTTAAGTGTTTTTCTCTTCTTAGTTCTTCAGTACCCAGTTAGCCACTCACTGTATTAAAGCATCTTTGGGGCTGGGGGGTGTAGCTCAGTGGCAAAGTATATGTTTAACATGCACAGGGCCTGGGTTCAGCCTCAGCACTGCAAGACAAAACAAAACAAAACAATTCTGTTAAAATATGTGCCATGGCTTCTAGAATCTGATGCTGGAATAACGTGCTCAAACTAACAGCATGATTCCATTTATGTAAAATTCAAACACAGGCCAAACTGGCTGTACCTTTTGAGAGGAAGGAGGGGTGATCTCCGTGGGGAGGCTGTGGGGTGAGGCGTCTCCTGGAGCATTGGGGCATTCTGTTTGCTGACCTGCATGGAGATGCCACAGTGTGTTCCAACATGATTAATTATTCAGCTATTTGTTCTTATTGTGCATTTTTCTGTATGTAGTGTCTGCTTTAATACCAGGTGTTTTTTTAAAAATTAAACTGAAACAGAAAAGTAGCATCATTTATAGAATTTTTCTCCTAGTAGACTACTGAGAGTCATTAGGATTGCAATTGTCACTTACAATGCACATGACAAGGTCTCCTCCTCGGAAATCCCAGTTCTCAGCATGTCTGGGATGGGACCAGGAGCCGGAAGAATTAGCAGACTTCAGGTTTCATTTTTTTCTCTCTCCTGATACTGAAGATTGAACACAGGGTCTTCAAGCTGAGCTACTTCCCTTAGACTGAAGGATGAGGGTGCCTCTTTCTTTCTTTCTTTCTTTCTTTCTTTCTTTCTTTCTTTCTTTCTTTCTTTCTTTCTTTCTTTCTTTCTTTCTTTCTTTCTTTCTTTTTTCCTTCCTTCCCGTGTTCCCTCCCGCCTTCCTTCTTCCTTCTTCCTTCTTCCTTCTTCCTTCTTCCTTCTTCCTTCTTCCTTCTTCCTTCTTCCTTCTTCCTTCTTCCTTCTTCCTTCCTTCCTTCCTTCCTTCCTTCCTTCCTTCCTTCCTTCCTTCTTTCCTTCCTTCCTTCCTTTCTTAACAGGGTCTTTCCAAGTGGCTAAGTTACCCAGGATAAGATGGGTAACTTTCCTTTCTCATCCCACAGTGTGCTGGGATTATAGGTGTGCACCACCAGCCTAGTTTGGTTTTATTTTGCTCTGTAGTAGCAGAGAGTAAACCCAGGGAGCACTCAGCCTCTAAACTATACCTCCAAATTTTGTACTTCTGTGAGTACTACATTGTATTTGTATGTTTTCATGTTACAGGGGTTGAACCTATGGCCTTGTTCATTCTGGGCAAGAGCTCTCTACCACTGAGTTACCTCCCTAGCCTTATTTTTGAGACAGTGTCTCACAATGCCCAAATTGACCTGAACTTGCAATCATCTTGCATCACCATCCCAAGTAGTTGGGATTAGAGGTATAGCTTTAGGAGCTTCTAGGAGTTTATGTCCTGCTCTAGAAGCTTCTTATACCATCTGACATTTGGCAGTCACTGATATGAACTGTGCCTTCTCCTGCTGGGTTTGGTTCCCCTGTTATACACAGTGACCCCACCACAGCCTGTGAAACCAGACCCTGGCTTTGTCCATGCCTATTTTCTATTGATTAGGTATTTCTCATTGTCTTAGTTACTTTTCTCTCACTGCTGAGACAAAATATCCGACACCCAAATTAAAGAAGGACGGGTTTATTTAGCTCACAGTTTGTGGAGGTTTCAACCCATACTTGGCTGGCTCCAAGGCAGAGTGGCTCATGGCAGAGGCAACAGTTAATGGTTGCAGAAAACTGCAAAAGCAACAAGAGTATAAAGGGAAAGGCAAGCAGCCTCTTTCCCTCCTTATACTGTATGCCAGCTATCCGTCCATGCCCACGCCATCTCACTGCGCTCCTCTTGCACAAGCTGAGGATGCAGAACTGCTGAGTCACTTAGCCAAGCCTCTAGACTCTTCAAGATAATAACACTGATGTATTTATTTTTATTAAATCCTGATATAAAGAAATATCTCACTGAATTAAAATATGTAGTGGGATTTCTCCAATAGCCCACATCCTTACTGAAGCAAAAAGTAGAAATCTGGAAACTCTTGAAAGACTTAGGTTATCAGATTGACCTAAGTGAAAATTCCTAATTTCTTAAGGATCGTTTGAGAATGTGCTGATCACTCTGTAGAAGTTCTGGACATGTGCACGGCACACAGTTTGCATACCACTTGGGAGAGTTCTCACTTTCCCTCCCACAACCTCCCTGGGATTCATGGACTTGTGGTTCAGGCCCTCTGTTGTGGAGATCTAAATGCCTGGGTTGGCATGAATTTCATTTCAGAAATAGGTAAACCTGTTGAGGTTTCTAGGAGGGGTGGTGTGCTCCAAACACCTGCTGATCTGTTTTACAGATCTCAGAGTGAGAAGCTGACAAAGGAGCAGTCAAAGGGTGAATTCCTAACACCGTGGAACTCCTTCCATTTCTTAATTTCTGTGCCATTTTCTTTCCTTGAACAGTGAGGCCCAGGTAAGACCTGAATTCTGTATATTGATAAGCAGGAGGCACTGGCTGGCTATGTTGACTGGAAACCAATTATCCTGTCAGGTACAGCCTCACAAGGGCTTCAGATACAAGTATTTATTAAATATTGATACCAAAACAAGGTATCACCCATCATTCACATACACAGGCAGTATAAAGCCTGCCTCAGTTTATATCAATAGAATAGGTGAAACCAACAAATATGGAACAACTGATGTTTTTCAAAGGGGAAAAAAAGGAAAGAAACTCACAAAGACAAAATATAGGCTTGACAGTAAACAAGATGTAGGGATACAAGTAACTACTGTCATAAAGTCATTTAAACTGGTTAAAGGACTGTGTAGAGAGTTCACGACACCCGCCAAGGAAGACAGTGCTACACGCTGCTCCTTTTGACTGTCCCTCTGATCAACAGCTTTTCCCTTCACACTTACCCCCCTCTTCTTCTGCTTCCCCTCCTTCCACCTGGAAACATACTCTCATTCAAGTTAGTGTAATCATGCCAGTTTGTCTTGTGATCTGTCTTTACAAATGATGTTTTTATGACCGTAGGTTATTGTAAGCCATAATCTGTAGAAAGTGAAAAATTGAATCCAGGTCTCCACTTCATATAGACAAATTTCATCTTTAGGCACAAATTCTTTGCACTAGTGCTTCTGTCAAAAGACTTATCAAAATAAGGTGGGAAAGAAGCATAATCTACTCGATCCTCTAATTTATCTCCAATAGTTGGTTAGTAGGCAGCAATTTTCAGTATCTTTGTAGTATTGCTCTTGGCCACACTTTACTTTCTACTATTTTTATACTCCCAGGTCTATGGTTTTTAAGACAAAGAAAATTTGCTTGAAAATGTTGGAATAATTTCTTTTTAGTATCCTTTAAAGTAATCATCCTTTTACAGCACTTTTTTTTCTTACAGTAGACTACCAGCTACTATAGAATACTAGAACATATTAGAGCAATATAATCCATGTTGATTATTTCATGTATGGAGCAGGATATAAAGCAAACAAATCTCATGCAGCTTCAAAGAATTTGGATTATATTTTTTTAAAACTAGCACTTGTATCATCAACTGAGATGATAAAAGTCTGCCAGGATTTTCTCTGATAGTAATAGATATTGTGTTGAATTCATTAGTGTTTGAGTCATCAAATGGAAGGCCATTATCTGGGGAAAATAATGAGTTTAGTGATGACATGAAAACCAGCACGACATATCCTAGGTCATGTTTCCGGTATCCAGGTTTGAAGCTTGAAAGAATATTAATAGATGTATGTGTACTTTTATTTATCTTAAACTGACATCCAGTGACATAAGAATTAGGTGCACTGAAAAGCTTCTGATTCACAGCAGAGAGTAAACATTCTAGATATGACTCTAAAATAGTAAGATTGATTGTTGTGAAATCTCATTACTTCATAAGCAAATTGCATAGGCTGAAGGAAGTGGTTCACCTTTTTCTTGATTCCAGAGTCTTAGTAAAAAAAAAATTAAATACTACATGCTACAACACAAGTTTTATTTTACTTGCACCTTTCAGAATCTTAAAATATATTCTGTCCATTGGCCAACTATAGCTTCTCTTTCTCTGACAAAATTTATACTTATACAGTATAATCTCACTTTCTAGAACTTAGAAAACCAGTGATATGACTGGAATACATCAGAGACACCATCATCATTACCATTAAGATATATTAAGAATTTCACATATGTTACAACAGTCAAATCATCAATAAATCTTAGTGGGGATATAGTGATTTCCATTTCATGGATTGGAAAATTGAGATTATAGAAGTTAATTAACTCATCCAAGGTCACATGGATAAATAGTGAAGTCAAAAGACAAACTTATGCATTTGATTCTGGAACAGCCCCCACCCCCACTATACTCCACCACCCTAACCTCTTTGTTATGCTGTCATTAAAAACAGATGGACATAGAGTACATCACAAAGCAGTGACATAAGAAATATTCATACTGTGTTAAAGAGAAAAATTTGTCAAGTAGTTACTATGTGTCAAACATTAGGAGAAGTTGCTACATATACATTATCTCATTTAATCCTTACATTAACTGGTACCATAATTAATTCTATTATTATCTCCATTTACAAATGTGGAAAATGAGCCAGAGATTTAAGAACTTGGTTATGTTCACACAGCTCCTTGAAGACAGAGTCAAGATTGAAGTTAGGTCAGCTCAATTCCAGAGACCGTGTACTGAAACACTGTGCTCTATTGAGTATAAGACACAGAATTGTGCCTATCATATTACTTTTCCCTTCCTTTACTGACTGAGAAAAGAACCTCCTTTCTTTTCCGTCAAGTCTCTTCATATGTTTTCTGAATTTCATCCCTTCTCAAGATATTTGCTCCTTAGTTATTCCTTCCTTCACCTGTAATACTGTCTTTTCTCAGTTCATTCCATAAGGCCTCATTAAGGAATTTTGCAACCTTCAGTATTTCACCATATTCAGGGCAAGGTTGGAAGTTAGGATAAACAATGGGACCACATTTCTTTGGAATCAGCTAGTATCAGAGTTAGCTTTTTAGGTTCATATCAGACTCACCAACCCCTCTTCAGCCTTACTATGTAAAAGCATCCCCTTTGGTCCCAAAGACTCTCCTCATTGGTCATCCAAGAGAACAGAAGTGGCACGTGCATCACCTCTTCCAGAAACCAGCTGTGGCTGGAGGTGATTTTTTTTTGCTAATGAAGACAAGAAATGTGACATGAGAAGCACCATGGTAACACAGTAAACTCTTATACTCTCTCTGAAGCACTTGGAATAGTTTTCTGGGAAATCCAGCTTCCCAAAGCTAACTTCAGTAGGGACTATTTACTACATTTATATTTGTGAAATAGACAAGAGGGTGAAGATCATTTTCCAGGTAGTGATAGGAGGCTAGATGCTGGGCATTGTTTTGGCTTGGCCATGGATTCTCCCTGTGCCAGCACAGAAAGATTACTGTCCTTCAGCCTTCTGTTCATTACTGACAATAAGCAAAATATACTCGTTGGAAAGTCAGTTCCTCGGGGAAGGCTGATTCCAGTGAACTATAGATCATGTGACTTTGTTCCTGCCCAGGAAATAATGCTATTATAGGAATATCTTCCCATCTTTCTGTTCTCTTGTAGCAGAAATGCTAGAAAAGTTTCTGGATGCAGAAAATGGTTTTTGCAACTGCATCTCACACACTGCTGGTCTGCCTGTCCACATGAAAACTGATATGAAGGAGGAGATAAAGGAAGAGCAATAGAAAAATAAGTGTGATCCACAGAGTAGGATATAGTAGTCTGTCCTAGTAAGAAGGAGAGTCATCCGTTCTACGGCTCTTCGTCTAATAGGAATATGAGAAGTTTAAGCCTACTCTTCCATAACACTGTCTCGCTAAGACCCTCCCAGCAATAACTAACATCTCCATGTTTTTGGTTGTGCAGGAAAGCCCAGTAGGATATACACCAACAGGAAGGAAGATGGGCGGACAAAGAAGAGAAAACAGACACACAACTCATCTGGTTGAGTGAGCTCTACTGAGAAAAAAGGGAAAACTTCACGCCAGTTGTCCAAGTGTGACCTGTCGCCCAGTGTCTGTATTTAGACTGTTTGGTTTGTGGGCTAAGTACAAAAATTGAGCCTAACTACTTAGAGATGGGCAATTTGACAGAGTAGTTCTTTGTTGTATCTAACGAAGTTTTGGGTCTTATATTTTGTAAGTTTTTGTTTTTCTCTATAAATTGCGTTTATTATATTTTACAAAAATAAAGCAGATTGAGGAGGAAACTCTAGTTCTTCTTACCTGATTATTTGAGAAGCACTGCTTTAGGTGAGTGTTTGTAGTGAACACGTGTAAAGAAACTTTTCTTTCTAGTAAGACACAACAACCTTCTGCTCTCCTGTCTGGCCAGCTTATAAGAAAGCACTATGCACTATGCAGAAAGAAATGGGGGCTTTGGAGAAGAGTAGGAAGATAATTGAAGGAAAGGAAGAGAATGTTACTTGATATCTATGTGTGATTTAAATCTTGTCTCTTTTTTCTTGAAGAATTGGAGAGACAATAAATGAGATATGTTCTTCCCAAATGGGAAGAAACATTTAGAACCAGTAACCAAGCTGCCTCTTCTTGAAGCAGGTGGATGTAGACAGATGAAAAAATGAGCATAAAGTATGAAAGAACTCAAGCAGGACTTGTATTAGTCTGCCAGAGCTGTCAGGACAAAATATCATGGGCTAAGTGACTTAAAGGAGAGAAATTTAGTTTTTGACAGCTGTGAAGCCTGGAAGTCCAGAATCAAAGTGTGAGCAAGGTTGGTGACTCCCACAGCCTCTCGTTTGGCTCACAGACAGCAGCCTTTGCTGTATCTGCACATGGCCTTGTAAGAACACCAATCCTAGTAGATTCAAGTCCTAATTTCATTTTATGACTTTATGACCTAATTTATTCTTATAACGTATGACCTAGTTTAATCTTACTTACCTCCTCAGAGGCCTTCTCTTTAAATATGGTTATAGTGGGAGTTAGAGCTTCCATGAATGAATGTTAGAAGAACACAGTTCAGTCCACAACAGAACCCCTGTCTCACTGCTACTGAGAATTGTACTCAGTGTGGGCCACAAGGCAGCAGCAGAGGACAAGGACACATTCCTGGCCTGCCATCAGGACCATATGCAGCCTCATCCACCAAAGCCATCACTTCTCTGCCTCTTCTGGCGTTTTGCTCTGTTTTTTGGCTCCTCTGCTATGTCAGTGGCAACTCAGAATACTGACCCTTCATGAACTCCTATTCCTATTAAATGTAAAAGCAAAATCCTGACATTGACAAGGCAGATATTACACAGAGAAAACTGAAACTGTGGCTAAAGATCAAGCAGCTGAGATCTGTAACTTGCTCATAAATTAAACTTAAAATGTTATTATAGTGGAGGTTGTCAATGGCCTGACCACATCCATCAGCCCTGAACCTTCTGAAACTCAAAGGCCTGAGGACTTTCTCTGGCCACAGAGCCAACTCTGCTTGCAATCAGGGTGGTGGTGGTGGAAGTTCCATAGAACCAAGCAACACCACTGTAGCTCAGGGGCCCATGTCCGGAGACTGAAGGTGTGCATTCTGTTCCACCTGAACTCCAGAGGCTCCTAGTGGGATGGAGCCACAGCATCCTCAGTGATAAAAGGCTCAAGGTTCCACCCCGTATTTGCTGCATTTCCACCTTACTTCCCTACTCTCCAACCTGTGTTTCTAAGACAACTTCCATCTGAGTCCTCAGCCCAGTCATATTCCTACATGCACATACTAGTTTTTCGTAATGAAAGAAATCTGACTGACACTAGCTTACCTGAGTGAGCAAACTTAACACGGCCAGTAATGGGACAAACTGAGGTAGGTGAAATAGAGAACACAACACACCTGTGTGGTATTCTTCACAACATCTTCAAGTTCAGCTCAGTCTTAAGAAAATAGTCACACTACTATGAGTTGAATTATGTCCTCCCAAAATTCATATGCTGAAGTTCTAACCTTTAGTACCTCAGAAGGAGACCTTACTTAGAAATAAGATCTGTGAAAAAACAAAACAAATCAAGCAGGGCATGTTGGCATGTGTCTGTAATCCCAGCACTTGGGGGGCTGAGGGAGGAGGATTGTTGCGAGCTCAAGACCAGCCTGAGCTACAAAATGAGCTCAAGGCCAGCCTGAACTGCAATGGGAGACCCTGTTTCCAAAAGACAAAAAAAAAAAAAAAAAAAAAAAAAAAAAAAAAAAAAAAAAAAAAAAAAAAAA
>PVLD010016971.1:0-43342 GCA_004027595.1 Dinomys branickii
AGACGGAGGGTCTTTCTGTGAAAGCCTGAGAGATTTTTTCCCTCCTGGTGACACTCCTTAAGCACACTGCGTATCATAGAATTACTTTCCTGTGTGGTCCCCTAAGCTTCTTGGTCAGAAAATCAGGGACTCAACGGAGTTGTAGAACGTCACAGCAGAGGAGCTCTTTTATCCTGAGTCCATGCCCACCTCAGAGGGCGTAACCAAGCTATTGTCTGTTCTCTAGCCCCAATTTTCTCTCTACAGTTTGGCCTCCAAGTCTCAGTAGTTAAACATCCAGCAGAGAAGGTTAATGACACAACTTTGGAAGGGAGTCAGTAAGCTTCATAGTACAATCTGATCTGAATGGCAAACACTTTAGAATACACAAATGGAGCCATTATTTTTCAACCACCATGGGTCTACTAATATTTCAAGCCTCCTAGAATGTTAACGGACAACAGTTACATATTTTTACACAGGAATTTAGAAAGTAAAGCCATGCATAACATTGCTACATGACAATCATGAATATTTTAGTAGTTGAGTCCCTGTCGCTATGGAGTGTTAAGAGACAACAGATACATGATTTTACAAAGAATATTTGAAACTAAAGAGCCATACATAGTATTGGAACATAACAGGCATGATGACATTTATGAAATATGTTTAAATGCATAACATTTAAAAGAAGTGTTCTGTTACATTTTAAGTTACATTATGAAGCCATTAGCACTATTGATTCACAGGAACATTTTAAGGACTCCTGTTAGACAAGCTTACACAAAGAATGGAATATTATGTTGTCAGGTTTGTCTGGACAAGTCTGCTTGGTCTTGATGGGCATTCTAGCAGGGTTTTATTTAAAATTTTAAATTCCCTTTCTGTACCAGACATTAACTTATCAAAAGTATTCATGGAAATCCAATGGCCAACAACATATTAAATGGGGAAAAACTAAAAGCACTCCCACTTAAGTCAGCAACAAAACAAGGATGCCTGTGATCACCACTTGTATTCAAAATAGTGCTGAAGACACTATTCAGAGCAATCAGAAAAAAGCAAAAAGAAAAAGAGAAAGAAGGAAGGAAGGAAGAAGAAGGAACAAGAAGGAAAAGAGACAGGAAAGAAAGAATTCAAGTTATCATTATTTGCAGATGATATGATAGTGTACATAGAACCCAACAAATTCCATTTAAAAAGCCATAGACTTAATAATCAACTTCATCAATGTACCAAGGTACAAAATCAACATATAAAAATCAATGGCATTTGTGTGTAACAATGGTGAACTCATTAAGAGAGAAATTATTAAAACAATACCATTTACAGTAGCTTCAGGAAAAATAAAATACCTAGGAATTGACCAAACCAAGGACATGACTGATTTCAAAAAGAAAAAAAAACCCAAAACACACCAAAAGCAAAAAAAATGCTATAGTGTTCTACAAAGGAGACTGAAGAAGAAATCAGAAAATGGAAAGATGGGAGTATTTACTTTCAGACACTTGCTACATCCTGAGTAGCTCTCTGTCCTCTCTCTCTTCTGCCTTCCCCTCACCTTCAAACAAATTAGTTTTTATTGAGAAAAGAAAATGGAAAAATATAACAAATTATATCACACCCAATTACTAGATACAATAAGCAAAGATGAAATTGAATCATTTATAGGAAAATAGATGCAGTTTGAGACAATAATGTTAAGAGAAATGAATCAAATACAGAAGCTTAAATATTTCATGGTTTTTCTTATATGATAAACCCAAAGTATAAAGAAAGAACAGAATATAAGACACATAATGGAAGTAGAGTTATAGATGTTTGTCAAAGGGGCAGAAGATCAAGAGATAGGAGACAGGTGGCAAGTGGATGGGAAAGGAACTAAGATGTGTTATGTGTGCACACCACCTCCCCACAGGAATGTAAATGTCACTGCTACAGAGATGTACATTTTAATAAATAAAAAAGGAGAAAAAATTATACCAGGTGGAAATGTGAGTATACAAGAAGTAATAAAGAATATTAGAAGCTGTTGATAAAGAAAAAAATACTGTACATAAAAAAGTAATGGACACTAATATAACCATAGTGAGGGAATTCATATCACTCTCAGAAATGGGTAAAATATCATAAATACAAAAAGATTGATGAGAGTCAAATCACATCACTTAGGAAATAAATGCGAGCAATATATGGAGTGTTTTATCAGACAACAAAGAATGCACCTTTTCCTCAGCAGTACATGGAATATACTTGAAAATAGAACACATCTGAGCCCATAAAGCATGCTTAAACAAATGCAAAAGAATCTATGTTCTACGTAGGACCTAAAACATTAGCCAGAACAATGAATCTGGAAGAAGAAATAAAACTTATATTTGCTATTTTCCTAGCAAATATAAATACATTAGGAAACAGCCAAAGTATCCCCACTCACAGGTAATATAATCCTGTAATGGAAGACCCAAAAAATTCAATGAGAAGAATCACAACTAATAAACAAATGCAACAAAGTGGCAGGATATAAAATTAATGCATAAAAATGAATAGCAGTGCTGTACACCAACAAAGGTCAAAACTTCAAACCAACTCATGGGAAAAGAAATCAGGAAATCAGTAGTATTCATGGTAGCTTTAAAACAAATATTACCAAAAATCATATGTAGGCTTAATTCTATTATAGCCATCATTATTCTGAAAATGGAAAGAAACATTTACATGTAATCAGAAGAGACCCAGCATAGGCAAAACAATCCTGAGAAACAAGTGCAAAACAGGGGGAATCACAATCCAGGATTCCAAGTTATACTATAAAGCTACAGTGAACAAAATAGCGTGGCACACAAACACTAGACATTTTGACCAGTGGAATGGGATTGAGGAGGCAGAAACAACCCATGCATCTGCACTCACCTATCGTTATTATTATTTTTATGAACAAATTAAAATCATAGCTGGAGAAGAGAAAAATCTCTTTAAAATACGATGCTTGGGAATTTGATTATCAACATACAGATGTGTGACTCTAGACCAATATCTCTCACAATCAAATTGGACCACAAATCTAGACGTAAGACAAAACCACTAATTTAAGGTGATAATATAGGTAAAACTCTTGAAGACTTTCAGAGGCAAGAACTTTTTGAATAGAACCTCAACTGCAAAAGAAATAATATCAAGAGGCAACAGATGGCATCGTATCAAATTAAAAGGCTTCTGCGTGACAGCGCAAAGAAGGGAGAAAAGTCACTGAATGGTAAAAAATTTATTGCCTAAGCTACTGTCCGTGCGGAGGAGGCAGCGGCGGGCGGCGGCTCTTTGTTCCTTAGGTTGGGTGCTCCTCGCTCCCTGGCGCTTCCCCCCTTCCCTCGTCCTCCCTGACCCCACCAGCAGGTGCTTCACCTGCCCCGGCCATGGGGTGCGGTGCCACTCTGAAAAGGACTCTGGATTTCGACCAGTTGCTGAGCTCGGCGTCCCCCAAGAGGAGGCAATGTGCGCCTTTGTCTGGGTCCACCTCGGCCGCTGCCTGCCCAGAGTCAACGACTGTGACAACTGCTGCCTCATTCTAGGCCACAGAAGTATCTCTGAATGGAGCCTTCCCCCTTGGGTGACATGTTCCCTCCATTCCTCACCAGAGAACAAATTCCGTGCAATGTAAAGCAAGAGCATAAACACATGTGAAAGAAAAGACGTTGAGAAACTAGTTTCCAACAGAGAGATCCAGGTTGTAGTTCTGAGTCACAGATACGTGTGACTTTCTCCTCAGTGGACCCGCCTCACCAGGAACTTCATCTGCAGCGTCCTCACCATTATGGAAAGAACAGCCCTTATTTGCAATGATCTGTGAACGTTTGTTGAAAGAGCATCGGGAGAAAGTTTGAGAAGAATATGAAGAAAGACTGAGCGCAAAGCTTGCAATATGATGCATTTGTGAAGTTTACGCATGATCAAATAATGTGATGATATGGAGAACAGCCTTCTAGTTACATTTCATGAATCACATTTTTTGCTTCTAGGGGACTGGGGATATAGCTCAGTGGAATAAGCGTCTGCCTAGCAAGCGCAGGGTCCTGAGTTCGATCCCCAGTACTGCCAAAAAACAAAAAAGTGATAAATTTAAACAGTTGTTTCCATCCCCAAGATAAAAGTTTTGGGGGCTGGGGATATAGCTCAGTGGAACAAGCGCTTGCCTAGCGCAGGGTCCTGAGTTCGATCCCCAGTACCGCAAAAAAAAAAAAAAAAAAAAAAAAAAAAAAACCAAGTATGAGCCGCCACACTCAGCTTCAGCCTTTGGCTGGGGATATAGCTCAGTGGAATAAGCGCCTGCCTAGCAAGTGCAGGGTCCTGAGTTCGATCCCCAGTACCGCCAAAAAGACAAAAAAAAAGCAAAACAAAACACATTTTTTGCTTCTGTGGGTTGCTTTGTTCCTTGTCGAGTCCCTGGAGAAGGTTCCAGTCACGATATACGGCAATGCTAATACCCCCTGTTAATGAAGGTTTCAAGCTTTCATCAGTGACAACCACTCTTAGGCAGCAGCAACTGGTTTCGCAAATTTCCTTGATGTAGGTACAACCTGGATGGAGACCTTTGCTACCTGTATTAATACCAGTGGCCTCACTTTCCTGTATCATTACAATTTGGCTTCTTACATTAATATGTTTGAAATGTTTTTGTTTTTTTGTTGCGTTACTGGGGATCGAACTCAGGACCCTGCGCTTGCTAGGCAAGCTCTTATTCCACTGAGCTGTATCCCCAGCAAAACTTCTTTTTTTTTTTTTTTTTGCGGTACTGGGGATCGAACTCAGGACCCTGTGCTTGCTAGGCAAGCGCTTATTCCACTGAGCTATATCCCCAGCCCTAAAGGTCAGCGCAAAGGCCCTGAGTTTTTTTTTTTTTTTTTTGGCGGTACTGGGGATTGAACTCAGGATCTTGTGCTTGCCAGGCAAGCACTTATTCCACTGAGCTATATCCCCAGTCCCCTACATTAATATGTTTGAAAAAGATCATAAACTGTGTTCTAGAGCATGTCCTTCCCTGGTTGTGCAAATAAAACTACAGGATGACACTTCAGATGAAGTTAGTGTGATTTTAATTGTGCACTACAACCAGGCTGTAACCAGTTCTTGATAATTTAGAACATAATCCCAGGACCTTATTAAGCAAATAGTGTACAGTGCTTCCTGTGAAATAGTGAAGGAGGGGGCATTTATATATTCCATGACTCCTTGGGGTTTCAGAATGGGTTTATATGATTTTGAGGGTAGTTTAATTTATTCTATCAGTCTTTTTAACAAATGCTTATTGCTGCATTTTTCCAGTGTATCATTGCTTTACTGCCCTTGTAGTACTGTAATTTAGTTGGAAGAATGAAACATTTACTACTAAAAAATTTATTGCTTGCTACACTTCCAAAAGGACTAGTTCTTGGAATATATCAAGAACAGAAAAATTAATGCTCAAAATGAAAAGACCCAATGAGAAAAAATACAGTGAGAATTAGGTACCTAAAAAAATTCTGCATCTTTGCCCATTACAGAAACAAAAATCAAAACAACACTGAGATTCCATCTGACCCCAGTAAGAATGGGCATCATGAAAAAATTCAAAAACAACAAATGCTGATGAGGATGTGGGAGAAAAAGAACACACCTACACTGTCACTAGGAGTGTCAAGGACTATAGCCACTGAGGAAATCAGAACACATTTGCTTAAAAAAAGTAAATATGAAAATTGAATTTGACCCAGGGAAGACATTTCTAGGTATTTTGATGTTATATTCTTCAGATACATACCCAGTAGTGGGACTACTCAATCATATGGAAATTACATTTCCAGTTTTTTAAAGAAAGTTGTTACTATATATAGTACATATATATAGTCTATAATATTTATATTAATTAACATTTCTATCAACAATATATGAATTCATTTATCTGTAACTTTGTTGGCATTGTTATTGCTTACTCTTCTGACAGTATCATTTCACCTAGGCAAGGGGCATGCTGTAATTTGCATTCCCTTGCTGGTGAGTGATGCTGAACAGCTTTTTATATATCTGTTGATCACCTCTAAATCTTCCTTTGGAGAACATCTATTCAGATCTTTAGCCCACTTAAAATGGATTATTTGGGTTTTGAAAAAAAAGGTTTACTTGTTTATTATGCAGTGGTTTTAGTTTCCTATATATTAACCCCATATGAGATACATAGTTTTTAACTATTCCTATTTTGGAAGTTTTGTTTCAGCTCTGTCAATTGTTTATCATTTTATTTTATGTACAGAAACCTTTGATGTGGTTCTGTACATTATTGTTTTCTTTGGTTTCCTGCTCCTAGAATGATGTCCAAAAATCTTTGCTCAAACCAATGTTCTTATTTTCTCAAAGTTTTCTTCTAGCAGTTTCCTAGTTTCAGCCCTAACATTTAAATTTTTCATTTGGAATTGGTATTTGTAGTTAGTGAGCGATACAAGTCTGGTTTCATTACTGAACATATGGCTAAGTGAATTGTCCACTACCATCTATTAAAGAGACTATCCCTCTTCCATGGTATCTTTTTGCCCTTTGTAAAAGTTCAGTAAGATGTAATGTATGGGGTTATTTCAGGAATTTGCATTCTTTTCCTTTCTTCTGCATGTGTTCTTTTATGCCAATGCCATGCTGCTTAAGTAACTGTAGTTTTTTAGTATATTTTAAACTAAGGTAATGTCCAAATTTATCCTTTCTGCTGAAAATTGTTTTCGCTACTTGAAGCCTTTGGTGGCTTCAAACAAATTTTAGAATTATGTATTCTATTTCTCTGAAGAATGTCATTGATATTTTTATGGGGACTGTATCAAATCTGTAGATTATTTTGTGTATTATTGACATTTAAATAATATTTATTCTTTCAATCTATTAACATGAATTATATTTCCATTAATTACTAGTTCTTTTATGTTTTAAATTTTTCATCGTAAAAATCTTACATTACTTGGTGAAATGTATTTCTAGATACCTTAGTACATTTTGTAAAAGGATTTTCCAATATATTTCTCTTCTTATAAGCTTGCTGCTAACATATGGAAACTGCTGGTGGATGTTGATTTTATCTTTCCACTTTGCTAAAGTCACTTATTAGTTCTCCCAGGATTTTGATGGTGCCTTTAGGGAGTCTATGTGTAAGGTCATTTCACCTGCAAACAAGCATACTGTGATTTCTTGATTTGCGACTTGGATGCCTTTAAGTTTTTCTATTCCTTAATTGCTCTTGCTAGAATTTCCTGTATAATTTTAAGTGTAAGTGGGGAATTTTGGTGTCTTTGTGTTTTTCAGGTCATAAAGGAAGTATCAAATAATAAGGTTCAATGCATCAGGAATATTTCAGCAATGAATGTAGATTCACTCAATATTGGAAAACATAAACATATAAAGCAAACCTCAGCTGAAATAAATCCCAATATGAGGAGCATGCTCAGACGGGCTGGGATGAGGCTAAGTTCTGATACTGGACCAAGTATGAGCAGCTGCAAGTCGTGGTGAGCAGACACGGGGACGACCTATGCAGCACCAAGCAGTAGATTGCTAAGATCAACTGCATGATCCAGAGACTGAGACCTGAGATTGACCGCATCAAGAAGCAGTGCGACAATCTGCAGGTCGCCATTGCTGATGCAGAGCAGCATATGGAGCTGGTCCTCAAGGATGCCAGGGACAACCTGGAAGTGCTGGAGGATGCCTTGCAGAAGGCCAAGCAGGACATTGTCAGACTGCTGAAGGAGTACCAGGAGCTCATGAATGTCAAACTGGCCTTGGACGTAGAGATCGCCACCTCCGGGAAATTGCTGGAAGGTGCAGAGTGCAGGCCGAATGGAGAACTTGTTGGACAGGTCACCATCTCTGTGGTGCGGTCCACTGTCTCCAGGGGCTATGGCAGTGCCAGCGCCATGGGCAGTGGCATAAGCCTTGGAGGAGGCAGACGCTATTCGTCCAGCTCTTGACACAGGTGGCTTCAGTTCTGATAGTGGCAGAGGCATCAGCACTGGAGGCAGCCTCAGCTCTGTTGGGGGCAGCACATCCTCCATCAGATACACCACCTCCTCTTCCAGCAGGAAAAGCTATAATTACTGAAGTTCTCTTAGCTCCTGGCCAGGTACTTGGTCCCTCTGGCTCCAGGGTTCTTCTCAGGCCCTCACCCTCCCCTAGCCTCTGCTCTATAGTTAGAGCTGAGCATGGGCAAGACCCTCTTTTCACCCTTTGTACCCTTCCTCTTTAGTTGCTTGACTTCAGAATCTCAACTTTTGATGCAACATCATGATTTACTCACATGCAGTTCTTCATTGTATTGCTTTGTTATCAAGGTCTTACCTGCATCGTGTTGTCACTGAGATTGAACACAGAGATTGAATACCACAGGAGAATTATCTACAACATTTTGCTACCAGAAGTCCCCGCTTGGGACTTACTTAACAACTGGGCAGCTCACCTTTAATCTCAGCTGGCCGAACAATACCCCATATTACACGTGTTGTGATACTTTCTTGTAGTAACTGTGATAGCACAAGCTTTTTGCTGTATAAACCTGTATACCTGTGATGTCTTCCCTGCTCTTTGCTTTTATATAACTTCTAAATAAAGCAGATTCATGATGTAAAAATGAAGCAAACCCAGTAGATCTAAAGGGAGAGACACACTGCAGTGCAAGACAGGAACATCCACTTTCAGCATTGGGAAGATCATCATGCAAATAATACGCAATGAAAATTTGCATTTAAACACTTCTGTGCACCAAACGAACCTAATACTTGCAGAACACTTACAGAACTTTTCATCTAGTAGCTGCAAATATACCCTTTTCCCATAGCACATGAAATATTTTTTAGGGTAGGTCAAATATCAGGGCACATAAAATGTCTTACTAAATTTTAAAAAATGGCAATCACATCATATATCTTTTCTGAGCACAATATAATGAATCAAGAAATCATTTACAGCAAGACCTCTAAGAACAGTATAAAAGTGGAAATTAAACAACATGCCTTTGCACAATAGGTGGAGAAATAAAGAAATTCAAGAGAAATTTAAAAGTTTCTCTAGACATATGATAATGCAAATACAGCATTTCAAAACTTACATGATGCTGTGAAAATAGTTTTATGAGGAAAGTTTATATAGACAAACACCTACATCCCACACGTAGGAAGAGCTCAAGTAAACAACAGGGCCTCTCTAGGAACTAGAAGAACAAGAACAAGTTATGGCAAATCTAGTAGAAGAAAATCTATTTAACCATGGAAATAGAAATAAACATAGATTAAAAGTATAAAATATTGATATGAAGGGTTTGTCTTTGAAAAGACAAACAGAATGGGAAAAAAATGGGAAGATCAAGGAAAAAGAGAGAAAACATAAATAAAAGCAGAGATGAAAATAGATACATTACAACTGATATCACAGAAGTACAAAGGAACATAGAAGTTCATTGTGAGCACCTTGGATAAATTTGAGACACATGACAGATACAAAAATTGAATCATGAATAAACAAAATCTCCATAGGCTTCTAATGAACAATAATTTTAAGTCAGCAATAAAAATCTCCCATCAAAGTCCCAAACCTGATAGCTTCATTGTAATATATAGAAAATATTTGAATTAGACTTAATGTAACTCTTCTCAGCTGTGTAAAACATGAGAGAAGTGCCCTCTCTGAGCTCCTCCTACAAGGCCAGCAGTATCTTGATGCTAAGGCCGGATAGAGATACAAGAACAGCACAGAGGAAGCGACCGGCCAGTATCCATGGTGATTTCATCGTGAACCGTGGTGAAAACTGTAGTGACGTGGTCATATGTCACGTCACTTTGAAAATATAATTTAAAGGTATAAAAGTACAGTTAGTTATCTTAAGTATATATCCACGGGAGGTACAAAATACATTACAATAAACAGATTTGAACTTTAAAAGGTTTATACAAATAATAATCTTTAACTCAAAATTTTACTGTGAGTATCTATCTACAGCCATATCCACACACACCTGTTCTCTTTCCACCTCTAAAGCAGGCTTCACACTGGGAAGGGGGTGCCTTTCCTGATGAGGAAATACATACGGGACATAACTGGGCCTGTTCCCCACAGGGAGGCCACAGCTGCTTTGTTTTCCTAGAGGCAAACTTTCCCCAGGGAGAGGACTGTATCTTATGCTTTACTCTTATCAGATTCCTCTTGGAAATGAACAGCTTGCAAGAAACATAAATTCCGTCTAAGAGATCTGCCTTAGTGAAAACTGTTGTGGACTTCTGGATTTGCAAACGAACCCATCTCCTGATTGGGAATAGGACTAACATGTGAATCTGGGACAATGTGGCTAAGAACTGTGCACTTTCCTCATCACTCTCTCCTTTGGGTGATTATGACCAGGCTTTAGACATGACAAGGTGCAAGATGGAAAAGTACTCATTCATGAAAGAAAATGTTGAATAAAAGTTTCCATCAATCATGTTCACCTGCTGGATTGTGATGTGAAGGAGAAATGACTTGTACAGTACCAAATACTGAAAATTGGGTCTATGCTTTTATATTTCCAGTCCTACCTTGGCTAATACAGTCCGTTAGAACATAAAAGAGAGACAGTCATTTAGACCACCAGCCCAAGGTGAAGGGGTCTAAAACTTCATTTGCAGAAGCAGAGTACCACGACAGAGGTGGGACAGAGGCAGCAATAAACAGCCGAGAATGACAGCGCTGGTGATGTGTGCTCGGGGAGAGCACTGGGACAGGCTGCCAGCGAACAGCAGGAAGAGAAAGCAGCACTTGCCAGGAGCTGTGGGAGCGCTTCTAAGGCTGTGCCGGTGTGTTTTTAATGCTACCCAATTCTCAGAGCAAAAGGAGCGGCATTCAGAGCGAGGTTAACTGGAAGCTCAAATCTAAAGCACAGCAATGAATATATGTCGTATCCATTATTCCAAAATATTATCAGCTTTGGAGAAGGCACTTCTGCAATTTGTATTAATTTTGAGTTCTTTCAGAATTTCACAAGTTTTCTGAAAATGGAGTGCATGACAAAGAGAGGCAGGGTTGATTAATGAGTCTTAGCCGAGAGAAAGACAAGGCAAGGAGACGAGGTGTCAGGGAGAAGAGCTAAATGTCCACATCTGCCACTGCGGACCTTTGTAGCAAAAGGCTTAACTGACCCATGGATGTCTCCACGCCAATGTAGAACACCTGTGCCCATGGGAAGAATGCACCCCCAATATTATGAAGATGGCATGCCATTCGAGGCAATAACCCTTCACAGTGTTCAATGGTATTAATTAGCCGTAGTGTTGATGTTTACCTCCCAGAACCACATGTTGGAAACACTATTTTCTCTTCCATATTAAATATACCAATTAATTACACTATTACTTTAATTATACTGGAATTCTCACACACACCATTGGTACAATGCTCAGTTGAGAAGAGCTGAGTACAGCTGCTGTAATTCAGACTCATAGAAAAATCCTGGCATCAGTACACGTTCCCCAGCACACAAATGTATACTTTCACCATGTTGATGCTATTTTCCGAACCAAAACACAGAATAAAGGTAATGCTTTGTGGAATATGTGACATAGAATATGGAGTGCAATGAAAATTTGTTTGAATGTCGGTATTGTCATTCAATGTTAACACACAGTATGTCACGTCATTTCAGCATAAGCACATTGAATTCCAGGATTCAAGAACAAATGGTGTGATAACATGCTCTTACTACAAGAGGGCACTATGACCCCAGAAATAGAACTCAATATACTAAATAATTACAGGATAGTATTAGCCACTAAACTTCCTCTCATTATTTCTGGTTTGTTCAAGTACATAGTTGTTAAAATATTCACTGAACATGGTATATAGTCAATAAATATTTATTAACTCAATGAAGAAGTCGTTGGATTCAAAATTATGAGGAGTTGAAAATGGATCAGGTAAGTCTCTTGGGTCTGTGCAGTTTAGATTTCCTAGCTCTTGTCCCCTCACACTGGCCTGCAGTGCCGCACTGAACAGCAGTGGAAGGGACGGTGGACCCATCTCAGCCGTGAGGCGCTGGGGACCTTGTGGGAAAGGAGACCTTGATCACCACTGCAGGACTCTGCAGTCCCTGATATTTCTCTCCTGTGTTATTGTGCAGAAAAGACAGCACTCCTCACTGAGGCCTTTCTTGGCGGCCCTATTCAAAGGTTCATTTTCCAGCTTCCCAGAATCCCCTGTCCTCTTTTTCTGCTTTATGTTTCTCTCCATATCATGTATTACCTTCCAATGTATTATGCAGTTCATATAATTATTTGATTGTTTCTTCACCCATGAGAAAATGTCTATCCTGAAGACAGGGATTATTGTTTCCTTTGTCACTTTTGCGTATCCAGAATGTAGAGTAGTAACAGGATGAAAACTACTTGTGAAATGACTAATTCTCACTACCATGTGTGTATTGAAGTGGATCTGAGCCTGTTTTATAATTCTCCCTGTATCCCCAGTAGGCCAGCAAGTCCTCTTTCTCTCTCTGTCTCAGTCCTCTCTCTGTCTTGGTCTCTCTCCCTCTCCCTCTCCCTCTCCCTCTCCCTCTCCCTCTGTAATATATGGGGGCTTTGTCTCCCTCTGTAATACATGGGGGCGGTGCCATTTACCATTCTTAGCAGCCACCTGAAAGTCATTTTTATCATGGTAAAGCATATAGGTAAACCCAGGCACAGTGGCACAGGGCTGAGGTGGAGACACAAGGACCACTCGATCCCAGGAGTTCAAGGCCAGGTAGGGTAACAAGGAGAGACAGTATTAGGAAGCACTTTTACATTTTTATGTACTTATACTCATTTCTGAATTTTTCCTGATTCCATTGTTATGTGTGTATATTTTTATGCATTGACACTAGGTTAATGGAGGTATAATTGACAAATAAAAATTATACACATTTGAGATGTACAACGTAATATTTTGAAACATATACACATTGTGAGCTGCTTACCGTAATCAAGCTAATTAAATTTACCCCACACAGATACATTTTTCTGGAGAGAATAAAGATCTACTCTCACCAAATTTTAACTATATTTTATTATGAGCTGTCATCATGAGGCTGTACAACAGATTTTAAACATGGATCCATCCTAAAACCTCAAGTGTAAACCTTCAACACCTACCCCCCTCCTCAGTCCCAACTACCATCATTCTACACTGTTTCTGTTTCTCTGTGTTAGGCTTCATGCAGCATTTGCCTTTCTCCACATATTTTGAAGAAAGAGGCTTCTGTGTGCTTTATTGTCTTGAAGAACATCTTTTATTGATGTCAGATTTTCTTGAGGGTGTTCCTATGTTTTCTACAATATGAATTTTAGAATCAACTTCTTTTGGTAAAGAAAAGTAAACCACTCATTTTTGTAACGTGTTAAATTTCTCTAACCTTGAAGAAAATTGATATTAGCTAAAAAGGGATATAATTCTATTCATAATAACTTGCAGGATTGTGCTGAAGTGTTCCTCACATTGGTTTTTTGTATATATGTTGTTACGCTTTTGCCTAGATAGCTATTGTTGTGTTTGTGGTATTGCAAATGAAATCCTCAATTACATTTTCTAACTGTTCCTTTTGTGTGTACACATTGATCGGGGAATGTTAATTTTCTGTTCCTCTTGTTAAACATTTTTACTGCTTTGTCTATGGCCATACCACCCTGAATGCGCCTGATCTTGTCTGATCTCAGAAGCTAAGCAGGGTCCGGCCTGGTTTGTACTTGGATGGGAGGAGATTGTTACCACTTAGATTAGTTTCTACCAATACAAATATTTTTATTATGATATAATCTGCTCATAGGATAGCTCTGCATCTTTCTGCCAGTTATTACCCTTCCAGGTATTTGATTTTTTGAAAAACTACACTGGCCAGTATTTCTAACACAGTGTTAAAAGGTAATTAATGGAAACAATGAGCTTTCTTACCTTCTCCATAACATTAATGTGAAGTGCCTTGCGTTTCCACATTAAATTAGAAGCTGACTTTAGGAATAGCCAGTTCATAGTTTAATGGATGTTCATGATAGGCATGGGTATTGATTTTGTCAAGGGACTTGAATGCTGAAGGTACTTATTGAAATAAGCACATAATTTTCCCTTCCAATGAAAAATATAAAACAATTTAAAAGGTGTTGGAAGAGTACTATTTATTTTTAAATTCCAAAGTAGAAGAGAGAATAAGGACAAAATATTGAAGAAATTACAGAAAATGGAATTCCTTAAGTAAGAAAGGTTATCCACATTTTTAGAAAGATCAGAAATACTAGAAAGGATTAAAAATGATTGTTTGATCAATCTTACTTTCTTGTGTCTGGTGGACTGAGCAACTTTGTTGAAGACAACAGTGTGTCATGCAGCAACCACACATAGTAGTGTGTAGTAGCACCCATTAACTCCTATCATCCTATGTTGAGGTCATGTATCTTTTTTTGTTTTTGTGTTGCTTTGATTTTGTCTTCATTGTTATTTTGTTAGTTTTTTAAATTTTAAAAATCAATAACAGAAACAACTGCAGAAAACACAACTCCAAAGAGTGTTTGTCTCAGAACACAAGTAAGTGGGCTGGGCAGACCAGTGAACATCAGGGAGCAGGAGAAGCAGAAGACTAAGGGCCTGAGGAGAATATAGCTGAGGTTCCTGTTGTTGGCTCTCACAGTGGGTGTATCTCAGTACCAGATAAAGAGGCCCAACATCAGAGCTGTGAGGACAGATAAGCTAATGGCCACAGAGCCCAAAACAGCTCCCAGGATATTTTCAAGTGACAGAAATGTCAGAACTTTGGGGAGACACTGGTTTTTCTGTATATTCAGATACCGGTCTTCTGGATACTTGCAACACTGACCCATGTCTGAAGGGGATTGGATTTATTGTGTTCCATAAGTACAACCCCAAGTTTTTTGTATAAAAACAATGTATTTGGAACTGCATTTGAATTCTGAAGAAAACAAATCAATGGATCATAACATTGAACAAAGATGAATAAAGAAATGCTTTTCTAGATCAGAGAGAAGTCACCGATTACACATTTGAATCCAGATGAGATAGAAAAGTAAGTTTCACTGAACAATGAAAGGAGAAGAGAGTGAAGAATGGGGAAACTTATCTTGAGAGAAAACGACAGACTATGTGGAAAAATATATTTAGAAATGGAGACAGGAAAGATTCTGTTTCCATTGTTGATGGGGGTCTGCCAGGGAAACATAATGTTGAATGAGTATCTGTGAATGATTACTAATTGTTATAAAATAATGCTGAAAGAATAAATTTTCTTGGACAATTTATTTCCTTATGAGAAAATGCACTTCTTTGTGTCATTCTTATAAATCTTCCCTGAAATTTCAATAAGAATTCTATTAAAATTCAAAATAACTTTTCACATAACTTTTCAAGTATTTTTTATAATTTTCCCTATTCAAGCATTCTTCATTTTTCACATAATTTCTTGAAAGGAATATATATATGGATAAAATATTTTAAAGAAATTTCAAAACAAACAGTAAAAGTTAAATGTTATCCTTTAAACTTTGTCCTCATTCATTATGAAAGACACTTGTATAGGAGCTATTTTTAATTTAAAAAAATACATTTTGCTAAGGGTGTATTCCCCAAAATTTTCATAGTAACATTGAAAAACAGTTTTACTCATTTATATATTGTTAACCTACCTTGAAAAGGAGTAATGTAAACTGATTGTTAGGAATAATGAATTTTTTGTGGCCATTGTCAAACATTTAAGATTGGTCATTTCCTGCACTATTATCTGATTTCTTATATATCCCTTTGAGCATGTGTGTAGTGTGCAGCTTTCCAAACACTAGCACCAAATAGCTGACATGTACAAGTTAAAGGAAGGGCAGTTTATTTTGGATCACAGCTTCGGATGTTTCAGTTCAATGATTGACTGTGTTATGGTTTGTGTCTAGATGTTCCCCCAAAGCCTCATGCGCTCATGGGGTTGGGCTGGACTTCTAGAGTTTGTGAATGATTCATGGCCCACTGCTAGGATTATGGGTGTGAGTGCTATACCCACCCCGGGGCGGGTGCCCTGCATACAATACAATGGAGGGAAAAAGTCTTGCTCTCACACTTCTCTCTTTTTGCTCTTGTTGCTTTTGCTGTCTTCTGCCCTCAGGAACTATTGCTTCTCTGCTAGGCCACCCTGTCTTGGAGCCAGCTGATTGTGTACTAAAGCCTCTACAAACTGTGTGCTACATAAACCTTGCCTTCCTTCATTTTGGGTATCAGGTATTTTGTCTCAGCAATGAAAGAAGAGTAACTAAGACAAAATTTGGTATTAGGAAAGTGGGGTCAATTCTGTGACTCTATCTGACCATGAAGTTTAAGAGCCTTTGGGAATTGCTTGTGGGAAGAGTTTGGAAAGTTTTGGAGATATCACCCAAAAGAGTAGAGCTGGAACACCTTAGGCCATTCTGTATGGGAGATTCTGGTGAGAGTTCAGAAGACCAAAAGCGTGATAGAAATCCTGCTAGTAAAGTCCAGGCTTGGCAAGTTTCCACTGGTAAGAAGAACTGCATTGGCTGTTGAACTCCAGAAGATGTGTATTACGGCTTGGCAAATAGTTTGTCTGGATTTGGCTCACATACAGCGACTTTTCCTGAGACTGAGTTTAAGGGCAGCAGACTAATAAAGCTGGCAGAAAAAATGTCAAGGCAGTCAAATGTTGAGGAGGTGCCATGGCTATTGCTGGGGGTTTTGAGACATATTTATGTTGACAATCAAGAGCAGAGAGCCCAGCAGGATGATTTACAATGCTGTGAATTTGGCCAGAATGGAAGCTCTATTAATACTGTGGACTGCAAAGATACAGCTGAGGAGATCTCTATTGCTGAGGCAGAATAGAATAGAAAAACGGCCTGCCAGTGTCACAAGAAGCAGCAAGGAGAAAGCCATAGAGTGGCATCTTCCCCGGTGGCAGTAGTTGCACTTGGTTCCACAATGGCGGCAGCAAGTTTCTTAGAATTGGATTCAGAGTGCTCAGAGATCCAGACCCTTGACTCCCAGATCCAAGAGAGAGGAAAGCCTGGCTACTGCTGCAGCTGGCAACAGACCTTGGCAGCATCCACAAGGCACTGTTTTTATGTGCATGTGGAATGCAAGAGTTGTGCGGTTAAGAAGGCTCCCACTAAGATTTCAGAAGGCCTGGGAGGACAGGCAGCATGCCCCCGAGCGCAGTGTGTGAAGCTGTGAGGGTGAAGTCAAAGGTGCGGTGGATGAGGGTGAAGTCAAAGGTGCGGTGGAGACCACAGAAGTTTGAAGAAGCTGGGATCGTGGATCATCTGAGGCAAACTGCAAAGAACAAGCAGAGTAGACCCAAGAGGGAAGCCATGGCAGCTACTACCTGATAAGTTTTTTGATGTAGATAAGAATAGAACAAAAATAAAAACGCCTTTATTGCAGGCACAGAGAAGACCACAGCTGGAAGGAAGGACGTGGAGCTTCTGAAGGCCTGGCCTGGCCTAGGGACAAAAGTTAAATAGGGCCAGGCTGGAGGCAGGGTTTAGGGGCTGGACCACCTAACGTGGCAGACCAGGATTGGGCAGGAGCATGGGAAAAGGAAACAGGATATTACAAAAAGGGAAGTAGGAAGTCCTAATTTGATTTAGAGGAAGAAGGATAGGGCTTAGCACATGGCCTCCAGTGGGTGGCACCATAGCGATTCAGTAGGAATTATAGTGAGGCAAGAAACCGATCATTACCACCAGACTTGCCATAGAGGAGGAGGCAACTAAGCCCTTTGGAGCTCATAATTTGCCACAGATTGCCGCAGATACTGCATGTGAACTATAGGACTTAATGTTTGTCCTACTGGATGTTGGTCTTGCTTTGGTCACAATCCTTTGTATCGGGGCTAGGGATATAGCTCAGTGGAATAAGCGCCTGCCTAGCAAGCACAGGGTCCTGAGTTCGATCCCCAGTACCGCCAAAAAAAAAAAAAAAACCAATCCTTTGTATCCCCTGATTGTAACTTTTGGAATGAAAATGTCTATCTTGTGCCATTGAATGTTGGAAGTGTTTAAATTTTTTTTCATTTGCACAGGGACTCACAGCTAACAGTGCCTTACATCTCAGAGGAGAAATGGGGTTTGGACTTTTCAACAACGCTGTAACTGTTAGGACTTTGGCAAGATAAACTAGAATGCCTTTTGCATAAAGGGATGTGCATGAGTCTTTGGGGAGCAAGGGGTGACATGTTATGGTTTGTATCTAGATGTCCCCCCAAAACTTTGTGCAGTCGTGGGGCAAGCTTCTGATTTATCCATGGTCCAGTGCTGAGATTATGGGTATGAGTGCTAAGCCAGCCCTTGGGCTGACAGCCTGCATACAGTATAAAGGAGGGAGAGAGGCTTACCCTCGCACTCCTCCCTTTTTGCTCTTGTTGATTTTGCTGTCTTCAGCCACCATGAACTGTTGCCCCAGGTAACATGCCACCTTGCCTTGGAGCCAGCTGATTATGGACCTAAACCTTCACAAATTGTGAGCTAAATAAACCTTTCTTCCTTAATTTTGGGTGTTGGGTATTTTATCTCAGCAATGAGGGAAAAATAACTAAGTTTGTACTGATCCCATGACAAAATGTTATGACAGAAGCGCAGAACAGAGCAAACCTGCTCACTTCATAGATGCAGGTAATCTAAGCAGAGAACGACGGCAGTGAGGAAGGTGCCAAGGGACACGATTTAATACTCAAGATCGCACCTTCGTAACTCACCCAGAGACACTCAGAATTATAACTTACTAATCTAGGTGGCTCTCAGCTTGAGCAGGTTGAGAATGCAGGTTAACTGGCACTTTCCAACTTGCATCAACTTGACAGTCAAACACATCTCCATTAACCACATTTAATCTTCAAGTAAATACAAGACCATAACTCTACCTACCATGATTTAACAATCCTGAATACAACCAAAAATGTACTAATTCTGATCCCTAAAGTTTCAGCATTGCTTAAATATCCAAAATCTCCTCTGAGACTCATAGCAGACCCTTAGCTATAAAGTGTAGAGAATTCAAAAACCAAGTTAAATATTCTCAATATACAATTGTACAGGGTAAACATTCCCATTACTAAAAGGAAAAATAAGGAACTATAAAATGAAGAGACCACAGCAAAACTGAAACACACCGGATCAAACATTAAGAACTTTAACTCATGTCTATTATCCAAGTAATATGGTGATGACGTGTTAGTTTGAGAGTGCTTGGGGTGGGGAGAAGATCCCTCCCTGATGGCCTAGCCTGGTGGGGGAAAACCTACAGCATGTGTGCTGCAGCAGGCTGCTTATTATCAGGGAAGGCTCTGAAGGTTCACCGCCACTGGCTTGGCCCTTTGCAGGTAACATGGCCTTTTGAGGCGGCACCACTCATTCCCCACAGCTTTCCTCAGCAGGCGATCCATGTTCTTGTCCTCTTCAGCCTTCTCTGTCCTCCACTGCTACTTTCAATTCATTCCCACAGCTTCATGAAACCACCTGCCAGGGGTATGGCCTCACCTTACAGGGCATCCTCTAAAAAATAGTTTATCCAGCACCTCTTGCATTCCTCATGCCTACGAATCTGCATTACAGGCATAATACCCCGGCGTGTTGGCAGCTGGATGAGTAGATAGGCCCCCTTGAGCTATGCCTGCAGGGGGCCTCTGAATCCATGAGCAAAGTGAAATGAGTGCCAAGAAACCGCTTCATATGTGGCCTTTGTTGAGCAGGAGGCCCAGGGGGTCTCCTCACAAATGAAAATTTGACACTTTTGCGCTCTTGAGACTGCTGCGGATGGAGTTTTGCTGATGCAGGATATACTTCAAGTCATTATTCGTCCTGCTCTAGTACAAAGTACTTGTTTTCTTCTTTTATATTAATGCATATCTGCAACGTATAATGGTTACATTCTCTTTCCTATCCTTCCTACCTCTGATCCTCTTATACAAATGCAAAAATTCTGTGTGTTTCTTATCATCTCTTTATTTTATTCATTTTTTTCTCATATAGGAGAAACCATGCAATATGTAACTTTCTGTGTCTGACTTATTTCATTTACTATTATCAAATCTCATCCATTTATCTGAAAATCACATAATTTCCTTCTTCTTTATGATTGAATAATATTAGATCATGTGTATGCATCACATTTTCTTTCTCTAGGCATCTTCTGATGTGCATCTGGGCTTTTTTCAGAGGTCATATATTGCTACTTGTGATGGTAGACATGCAGGGATTAATGTATCACCATAGGAATATGTCTTTAAATCTTTTGGGAAGACACTCAAGATAACAATACCTGGGTCAAATGGATTGCCAGCTTTAATTTTTTCAGAAATCTCTATATTGATTTCGATGTGGTTGTGTTTGTTTACATTCCCATCAACAAGGTAGAGGGGTTGCCTTTTCTCTACACCCTCATAAGTTTTCTCCATAGCTATCCTGACTGGGTTCAGACAGAAACTCAAGAGTTATTTTTATATATTACATTGCCATAATGGCTAAAGATGGTAAATATTTTTTCATATATGTCCTGGACATTTGTACTTTTTTTCAGAAGTGTCTATTCAGATGATTTGCCAATTGGTTGAATGGATCATTAATTCCAGGGGTTTTTTTAGTTCTATATATTGTATAGTTATTAGTCTTCTAGCAGAAGAATAGCTGATAGAATTATTTCTCCCTTTCTGTAGACTGTCTTTTAACCTTGCTGGTTGTCAACTTTGCCACACAGAAGTTTTAATATGATGTAATTCCATTTGTGATATTATTTTCTGTATTCTTAGAGTTCTGTTCAGAAAATCTTTCTCTGCACTTATGTCCATTTTCTAATGTATTCATCATGTTTTATAATTACCTAGGAAAACAACAGCCAGATGCTAACACAAATGAATAGTACAAAAATTCTCTCTGGTAGTGAGGTAATATATTTATTTCAGCTGCATAATTTTTTCTCCACTTCAGATATATTCAAATGGAGATTTTAATTATAGAAATATAATTTTATGTTATGTATAAATCATATTAGAGAAAAAATAAACTATAATTCAAAATGTCACAAATTTTTCATTAAACAAATATTAAATTTTGTTTGGCATTCATTGCTATATTTTTGTACTTTAAAGAGTAGAAAATGAGAAAAAAAGGACACTAGCAGAATACCAACATCACAAACATAAACAAAACAAAGCAAGAACATTAAAAGTGATACAGTGTTTCAAGAAAAAAATGATAAGAATTAACAGTGGTTGTTATATTACATATTGTTATGTTCAACTACATTGCTTAGATTACCAGATGTAAGAATGGAAGATTGTTGAAATCATTGCAGAGAATAAAAAATAATTATTACATAAAACATTAGAGATAATAGAGTTTCACTACATAAGAAAGTAGGAGTTAACCATGGTTGTTCCATCGCATACTGTTGCCTTCAAATCAGTTGCTCAGATTACCAGATATAAGCATGCAAAATTGGTCAGAACATAAATTTTAAGCATTAACTTATCCTTTCAATATACTATGAGACATCAGCACTACAGTTATCCCAGCTACATACATACATACTTTTTGCCTTCCTGCTTTCTTTTTTCTTCTTTCCCTCATCCCAGCCATAATTTCTTTTGAGCAATTTCTTTCCCTTTTCTATCATCTATTGTATATTTTGAGTTTTATTTGCCCTTTCATGTACCTACACCAGGGGGATGATACAATGTTTACACATGTGGGTCCGATTTATTTCACTTATGAGTATGGTCTCTAGTTGCATCCATTTACCTACAAAAGCCTGTAGTTTATCTTTCTTATAGCTGAGTAATACTTCTTTGCATAAAAATACCACATCTTTTTTACCCATTCCTCAGTGGATGGTCATTTGGGTTTTTTCCTAGATTTAGCTATAACAAATTGTGCTGCTATAAACATTGGTGCACATGTATTGCTGTGGGATGATGTTTTTAATTATTCTAGAAAAATAACCAGAAGGGGATAGCTGGGTTAATTGGGACTTCCAACCCTAGTTTTGTGAGGAATCTCCAAAGTGATTTCCACAGGGCTCTCACCAATCTACACACCCACCAGGAGTGGAGTAGGGTTCCTTTCTCACTATAGCCTCTCCATCATTTGCTATTGGTTGATTTCTTGAAGATAGCCATTCTTTCTGTGGTGAGATGGAATCTTGGTGTTGTTTTAATTTGAATTTCTTAAATGACTAATAATATTGAACATTTTTTCATATATTTATTTGCCTTTAGTATTTCTTCATCTGACAAGTGTGTATTCATCTCAGATGCTCATTTTTGGATTGGGTCTTTGAATTAGGGGGTTGAGTTTTTAAATTTTTTATATGTCCAAGATAGAAGTCCTTTGTCTGAAGGGCAATTGGCTAAAATTTTTGTCAATTCATGGGTTTTCCTTTTTGCTGTATTGGTGATTTCTTGTGATGTGCAAAATTTTTCGGTAACATGTGATCCCAGTTGTTGATTCTTTGAAGTATTTCCCATGCAGTTTGGTTTTAGTTCATGAACACTCTGCCTACCCCTATGACTTCAAGATTTTTACCTACTTTCTCTTCTAATAAATTTAGTGTTCCTGTTTTAATATTTAGATCTTTGATGCATTTTGACTTTAGTTTAGTGCATAGTGAAAGACGTGGATCTAGTTTTAGTCTTCAGCATGTGGAAAGCCAGTATTTCAAGCACCGTTTCTCAAAAAGACTATCTTTCTTCCAGTGAACACGTTGGCCCCTTTGTCAAAGACAAGGTGAGTGTCTTTATTTTTATGCCATTACCATGCTGGTTTTATCACAGTAGCTTTGTAATATAGTTTCAAGTCAGGAATTGTGATGCTTCCTGCCTTTCCTTTGTCTCCCAGGATTGCTTTTACTGTTCCAGGCCTCTTCAGGTTCCAGATAAATTTAGGAATGTTTTTCCTAGATCTGTGAAGTATAGTAATGGTATTTAATTGGGATTGTATTGAATCTGTACAACAATTTAGGGAGTATGGCCATTTTCACAATTTTAGTCACTCCTATCATGAGCAACGACTATCTTTCCATTTTCTTTTTTTTTTTTTTTTTTTTTTTTTTTTTTTTTTTTTTTTTTTTTTTTTTTTTTTTTTTTTTTTTGTGGTACTGGGGATTGAACTCAGGACCTTGTGCTTGCCAGGCAAGCACTTATTCCACTGAGCTATATCCCCAGCCCTCCATTTTCTGATATCCTATTCAATCTCTATTTTTCAGAGCACTATAATTTTTACTGTATAGGTCTTTTACTTTTTTTGTTAGATTGAGTCCTAATTATTGTATCTTTTCCAATGCTATTGTTAAAGATGTGGTTTCCCTAATTTCTCTCTCAGTCTGTTAGATGCTTGTGTACAGGAATGCTATTGATTTTTGAGTGTTAACTTTGAATCCAGACATGCTACTGACTTTGGTTATTAAATACATAAGGCTTTTGGTGGAGTTTTTGGGGTCTTCTCTGTAGAGTATCATATCATCTGTGAATAATGATAATTTCACTTCTTCCTTTCCTATCCTTATTCCTTTTATTTCTCTCTTGTATAATTGCTCTAGCTAACATTTTCAGAACTATATTGAATAGGAGTGGAGACAATGATTTTCTTTGTCTTGTTCCAGATTTTAAAGTGAAAGATTTAATTTTGACCATTTAGCATGATGTTAGCCATTGTTTTATCATAGATGGCTTTGATTAGCTTAGGTAAAGGCCATCTATTCCTATTTTCTGTAGGGCTTTTATCATGAATGAGTGTTGGACTTTACTGAAAGCTTTTTCTGCACCAATGGAGATGATCATGTGATTTTTGTCTTTGGCCCTATGGACACGGTGTATTACATTAATTCATTTATGTATAGTGAATCATCCCTGCATTCATGGGATGAATCCCACTTGATCATAGTGTATAATCTTCTTGATGATTTGTTGTACTCTGTTTGGTAGTATTTTACTGAGAATTTTTTACCTGTATGCATTAGGAAGATTGGCCTGCAGTTGTCTTTTTTAGTTAGGTCTTTCTCTGGTTTTGGTATCAGGATAATACTTGCCTCCAGGAATGAGTTGGAGAGAATTTCTTCTGTTTCAATTGCATTAAAGAGTTTCAGAAGAATTGGTGTTAAATCTTCTCTAAGTTTCTTGTAGAATTCAACTGTAAATCCATCAGGACCTGGGCTTTTCTTCATTGGCAAGTTTTTTATGAAATTCTCAATTTCATTGGCTGCTATTGAGTTATTCAGGATATTTATATCCTGCTCATTCAGCTTTGGTAATTCATATGTATCTAGAAATCTGTCCATTTCTTCCGTGTTTTCAATCCTATGAAAGTAAAGATTTTCAAAGTAGATGTTGATGATCTTCTGAATTTCTTCATGATTTCTAGTAGATTTGACCCCTTTCATTCCTTCCTGTGTGTATTTCTGTTTTTTCTTTCCTTTTTTGTTAAGGTTGGCTAGGGGTTTATCTATTTTATTTATTCTTTCAAAGAACCAGCTATTCTTTGTAATTTTTTTTGTCTCCATTCCATTCATTTCTGCCCTGAGATATATAATTTCCTGTCTTCTCTGGGCTTTGGGTTTGACTTTCTCTTCTTTTTCTAGGAACTTTAAGTGCAGCATAAGATTGTTTATGTGCTTGTTCTGTTTTCATGATGTGTGAATTCACTACTATAAATTTCCCTCTGAGGACTTCTTCCATTGCATCCCACAGGTTCCTGTAGGTTGTATCTACATTTTCATTTGTTTGTATATAGTGTTTAATTTCTACTTTGCTTTCATCTGTGATCCATTTGTTGTTCAGGAGGAATTATTGAATTTCCAACTGTTTATGGAGTTTTTGTGTTTTCTTTTGTCATTAATTTCCAATTTCATTGCACTATGGTCTGATATTATAAGTGGGATAATTTCTTTTTTCTTTAATTTTATTTTTAAGACAAAAGAACCCAGAATAACACAAAAACAATGCAGAAAATACCAAGTTATAGAGAAGATAGTAGGGAATTTGCCCTGGATGCTGTATAACATAATGTTATCTTCATATTTGTTATAACAAAATCAATAAAGGAAATACCAAATTACAGAGGGGACAGCAGGGAACCATCACTGGATGCTACATTACACAGTGTTGTCTTTGCATTTGTTAACACAAAAACAATAAAGGAAACACCAAGTTACAGAGAAAATAGTAGGGGCCACCACTGGATATTGCATTACATAATGTCATCCCCGCCCCTATCACTCAGTTATATAGTTGATGGCTCGTTTAATTACTCAGTTTTCTCCACTTCACCTCTGTTGTTCCACCACCCTGTCCGTGGTCTTCCCACTGGTAATAACTGCACTTTCGGTTTATTTACTCCCTCATGCCCTTACTTTGGGAAGAGACTTGACTGCTTCTAAATGTGCTGTATAATACGTGGGTGTACACTAATTACTATGGCAGGAGGTGGAGAAGCACCATTTGGCGAGCCCTCACAGCCGTCTGGTGTGTGGTTGGGTAGGCGGGGTTACACAGGGAACTGCCGGGCTCTGTCAGCGCATCTGCATCTATAGGCTCAGGCGAGTTTTCAGGGCCATCCCAGGGCCCGCCAGATCGTCTGGTATGCCCCGGGAGTGGGGTGGAGCACCTGGCATGCCCCAGGGGCCGGGTAGAGTGCCTGGCATGTACTAGGTGCTGGGTGGAGCTCCAGGGATGAGGAGGAGCACCTGGCACACCCTCAGGGCCGGGTGGAGTACCTGACACACCCCAGGGCCTGGGCAGAGCTTCAGGGGTGGAGCACTTGGTGCACCCCTGGGGGCCGGTCAGAGTGCCTTGCACACCCCAGGGGCCAGGCAGAGTAAAATTGATTTAGTTATTTCTTTCCAATGAATTGACTATTACATTTCTAAAGTTCTGCAATGGCCAACAGACCGTAGAAAGATACCACTTTAGGCTCCTACTTGAAACCAACAGCTTCAGAAAACTGCTGGCCTTGATTCAGGGCCATTATGTGGGATAATTTCAATTCCTTTGCATTTACTTAAATATGTTCCATGTGCTAGCATATGGTCTAGTTTAGAGAATATCCATGTGCAGCTGAGAAGAATTTATGTTCTGATCCTGTTGAATGGAACACTCTGCATAGGTCTACTAATTCCATTACTTTACAAGTTTGGTTAAGTTCTGTTATTTCTTTGCTGATTTTTTGTCTAGTTAATCTATGTCCTTGTGACAATGGTGTTTTAAAATCCCCTGTTATGATTGTGTTGTAGCTTATTTCATTTTTCATGTCTGTTAAAATTTGTCTTATATAGTTGGGTGCTCCTATGCTTGGTACGTAGATGTTTATGATTACCATCTCTTCCTCTTGAAGTTTTCCCCTCACAAGTATGTAGTGACCTTCTGTATCTCTTTTGATTGCTCTTGATCTGAAGTTCTCATTGTCTGCAAATAGAATAGCTACACTTGCTTTTTTCTGGATTCCTGTCACTTGGAGTATTGTTTTCCATCCTTTAATTGTCAGTCTATGAATTTCCTTGTGAGTTAAATGTGTTTCCTGTATACAGCATATAGTTAGATTTTGTTTCTTAATCTACTGTGCTAGTCTGCTTCATTTCTTGTGTATTTAGACCATTTACACTGATGGTTATAACTGATATTTATTGGCTTATCTTTGTCCTGTTATTTTCCTGCTGTTGGATCCTCTTTTTTCCCTATGTTTAGTTGCTTGCTCTGTTTGGTAGTTCCTTTTTTTATTGTTGTTCTTGAAGTTGTGGTCTTTTTTATCTCTCTCTAGAATATCTTTTAGCACTCTTTGTAGGATTGGTTTGGTGCTCATGAACTTCTGCATTTGTTCTTTATCATGAAAGTATTTTATTTCTCCATTAAATTTGGAGGATAGTTTTTCATTGTACATCAATCTTGGTTGGAAGCTGTTTTCTTTCAGTACCTGAAACACTTTACTCCAAGCACTTCTTGACTTGATGATTTGTGTTGAGAAATCTGCTGATTGTGATGGGCTTTCCTTTATAGGTGATGTATTTCTTTTCTCTAATAGCTTTTAATATTCTGATCTTTTGTGGAGTTTGTTGGATCTTGACCACTATATATCTTGTAGATTTATTTTGCTTATGACTGACTGGAGTTTTATATGGTTTGTTTATCTACATGTCCTATTCCTTTTCCATGCTTGGGGAATTTTCTGCTATTATTTTTGCAAATAGTGGTTTTATGTCATTTGTGTTGACACCTGATGTTTTGTTGATACCTATTAATCTTACACTGTTTTTCTTTGCTTTGTCTTGCAGTTGTTGACCTGTTATTTCCTGGTTCCTCATTGTTTTTAAGAGATTCTTCCTTTCATATTTGTTAGTGGCAATGCCGCCTTCAAGGTCTGAAAATCTACCTTCAGCTTCATTCAGGCGGTTTTGGCAGCTTCCGCTGGAATTGTTCATTTTCTGTATATCTGTTTGAATCTGTTTTATGCATTCTAGCTGTTTTCTCTATTTTTCACTCAAGGTTTCTATCAGTTGTCTATACCCTTCTATTTTCTTGTCGATGTCTTCTTTGGATCTGCTGAATAATTCCTTCATGATTGTTCTCTTTCTTTTTTTTATCTAAAACATTATTCCTGATCTGATGTCTTCTATGGCCTGATGGAGTTGTTTGTTTACTTCAGTTGCTATCATTTCAGAAATTTCAGGTGTATGACTTCCAGGCTCTTCTACGTTGGTGCCTCCTGGACTTTTTTGGAGTGGTTTGGAGGTCTCAGATTGCGTTTTGCTCATTTGTTTTGTCATTTTTGAAGATCCAGAGGTTACCTGCAGTGCAGTCTCATTCTTGCTATTGTGTGTGAGTGGCAGGGTGAATATCTGAGGATTCCCAGTGCTCAGTGTGGCTCCTGTGCTGGTATATGGTGGCAAGGTGGGTCCCAGATGCTCCCAAAACTTTCTTGCATTCAGTTGGCTCCCAGATGTATAGAGGAGTGGTATGGGAGGATCACTGGTGTTCCTGAAGCTCAGTGGGTTTCTGCCTGGCTTTCACAAGAGTAGGGGATTGCAGGTCGTGATTACTGAGGTTTCATATATTGCCCAGGGTGAGCGTGTTTCCCTTGCTGGCAGGAGAGCCATGAGGGTAGAGTCCCTGTGGCCGCTGACCCTGTCTGGGTGTCAGCTGGGCTCCTGGAGTGTGTGGATTGTGCTGGGAGTGGCCACGGAGGTCCCAGACGGTGTCCGGGGCTCTCCTTTCTCACACACCCACTGGGATTCCTGGCGATGTCTGCGGTTCATCCCAGCACCTGCAGACACACTAGGGGTTTGGAGAGTGGCCACTGTGGCTCCAGAGGGCACCTGGGGATCTGCTCACCTTGCATGTTTGTAGGAGAGTCACGGTGGCAGCTCACTGGGGTTCCTGAAGATGTCTGGGCTTCAGCCAAGTCATTACTATATTTTTCTGTTTAATCTTAAGCGGCAGAATTTTAATTCATGACAGAATTTTCAATAATATGTATTTGTCTGGTTTTATCTACTAGGCTAGCTAGTCCTTATCACTTAATATGAAATTGTCTAACATTTTTCTTCTGCTTGTTGCTCTCCTCTTTGTATCTCAGGAACAAAGTTCTATTCTTTCATTAAACACACCTGGTCCACCCAGCTGTTGTCAAGCTGAATACTTTTCAAATGAGCTTTAGTTCATGGCTTGCAGTATAAAGCTGACTAAAAGGAAGTAGTGTCTCTGCTGTAGTCTGAATATTAGGCTGTCGTGAAATTTCCTCTGCTAGATTAATTAATCCACTCCCCTCAAATTCAGTCTCTCCCCATGTCTTAGAAAATGAGCAAAATGTGTAGAAAACTTTTCTACTAGAACATACCACACATACCCAGAAGTCCAAAGTCCTTGGTCCCAACTGAGTCCTCCTCAGCCTGGTCCTTTCTTCTTTTTTCATGTGAGACAGGTCTTGGCATGTAATTCAGGCTGTCCAAGAGCTTTCTACTGAAATGTCTTTGAGGGGAGGGAGAGAGAGTTAGTAAGCTCCCCAAGAAACATGAAAAGACAGACCTAAAGGCAGAGTTGACATTTTGACCTATTCTTTAAAGACTGCTAAGAAAACATTCAGAATAATTCTCCAGGGAATGTTAAGGGAAGACTAGATGTCAAAATGAGACTTGGAAATGCTCAGTAGTGATGATCTGAGGCAGACCCCAAGAGTTCGGTGTCAGACAGGCAGGCATAGAGATTTCTAGTAAGAGAAATCGGGGGTGGGTAGTGGCCTATGCTTCTCTTATATTGCTGAAACCGAAAGGTAATAAACGGTAACTGAAAATGAATATGAATGGTGGCAGGAAATGTGAATGTCTACCCTAAGTAACCAGTGGCCGCAGTTTAATTAGAAGGGGCTGGAGAGAAGAGAAGCAGAATGGGAACCGGTGAGCAATGATGAGGGCGGCGCAGACGTTCCCGTGTCTCTAAGTCATCATCAGTAGAGTCCTCTCTAGCAGCCCTTCCTGCTGGCCCAAGCGTCCTACCCCAGCCCCCGCACGCCTCTAAATCATTCGCGATTCATTACTTCTCTGTTCAACCTGTTCTTTAATAGCACAGCTTTCTCTGATCTGCCTGGGGCTAAGTACAATTAAACTGTGGGCGCTTCCACCTCAAGTACAGATATCCTGCAACATTTGTGAATAGATGCTGATGTGTGTGTACACGACAATTTCTTTTCAGTATAGGGCCTCCACGTGCACATATCTTGGAAGCCAATACAACATGCATTGGGGGTGGGCTATGATTTTGGGATGGGTTAGTAAAAATGATATCAATTAATCAAAACTATAAGCAAAGCTTTGAAAAAGGTCATGAAATTAAAATTAAGCAAAAATTTAAAATAAATAAAAATGATTGTTAAAAATCAAAGTCTCAAGGCAATGAAGGGAAACATTTCCCCAGACCTTTTTAAAGCAAAATTTCAAGATGCGAAACAAGGGTAGTCATTGCCAGGAGCTGGGGTCAGTGATATGGTACCTGCTGGAGATAGTAAGAGCAAGTTTTTTAGGGTATGGAGATAATCTAGCTCAGTACTGTCAACAAAAGTGCACTTTGATTCACAATTCAAATCATTTAACCTTCAATTTTCCAACAGGTACATTTTTTAATGTAAGAAGACCTCGTGAGTGATCTGACATGATGAAAAATGTCTGCTTGGGGCATCTTTAAGTGATGTTGCAAAAGCTATTTTGATTTGGGAATAAAAAAGAAACCTCTTTTAGGCTAAAACTGAACTTTACCTGACCTAAGCAGCACACCACCCCCCGCTCCTTTCACTCTGTATAGGGGGACGTCCCAACATCATAAAAGGATACAAAGAAAAAACCTAACAGACCTTCACCCTGTTATGACCATCTCTGCTGCACATACACATTCCACACATAAGGAAACTTTCTTGCCTCTCTGAACACTCAGAACTGTAACCCTATAAAATGTGTAGTTGTAGCCCTGCTCGCAGTCGATATTCTGAACTCCATGTTGAATGTCATCCACCAGGTAAGAAGGCTTGTTTGTCTCTCCTCGGCCTCCGTGGGTGAATCTTCGTGCTCTGCTTTTTGCCACGACACAAGGAGAAACTGAAGTGGAAGTGATCGTCTGAGAATCACTGCCAATCTGGAAAGAGTGGAGATGGCCAAGACTGACCCCAAGACTGTCCAAGACCTCACCTTGGTGGGTACTGGCCACCAAGGACAGACACACCCATAGCACTCTCAGACCATGTCTCAGTGCAGATCATCAGGGAAGGGTTGATGGCAATAGTCATAATGTACTGGACTGATCATGAGAAGAACATTGTAGACCTTACTGTGCAGGTTGGGGTGGGAAAACTGAAATGTCAAAACAAGGTATCTGCCACAAAGAATAGTGCTGAAAGTTTCTGATAATTTATACTAAAATTTTTTTTTCCAAGGAAAGAGTTTTCTGAAGCTTTTTATAACTAACTGATATGTGTAGCCAGTTTTATTAAAAAATGTGCATTCTTCCTATATCATAAATGGTTTGTAGAGTGACATCTCCTGGCCCCTACTTTGCAAACATGATACCTTCACATCTTGAAGTCTGGTCAGTTGTGTTCTTAATTATTAAACTTTGAACTTTGGTAGTTACTGGGTAAGGCTGCCAAATTTTATAGTGTACTTTTATGAAGTCATTCTTTCCTGTCATTCCATTTGCACTAGTTGCTGTTTGATACGAGTTACTGTAAATTTTTTTTAGATAAATAGTAAGTCTTTGAATCAATTTGTTTGTTTGCTTTTTTATTGGGAATCAGACTCATGTCACTTTTAGGCTTAATGAAGTAAATCATTTGTAGAGTTTAGAGTTCTGTCATTTTCAGCACAAAGTGACTGTTGAGCTAAAACCAAATAGTGTTTTGACTGTATTTTTCAAATGACTAAAAACATTTAAAAATTGCTTATTCAGTAGTTTTTGTCATTACTCTGTTACCCAAACTGAACCTTGACTTGGGATAAGTCTATGAAATGAAATGCTGTCATTGAAATGCAACCACTGCCATGATACCATGTCAGTGTCTTTAAATACACAAAGAACTGAATAGCCTGATGCAGCAAGGCACTCATTCGAGTTTTGCATTAGATTCTAATTCTTCAGGACAGCCATATGTTGTTGCTGAACACTGGTTACTCTAAAAACCTGGCAGGATTTTGAAAGTTACTGCATACTTTTTCAGTGTCTGCCTATGGCTTGGCTAGAAAATGATGAATGACAGGTATAGTGGATTGATAACTGGTGGTCAACTTATAAGCCCCCGCTGAACTGAGAAAGTATGGTGCAGGGTATGGGAGACCCAACTGGGGATCGTTGCCAGCAGCATAAGCGGCACAAATGCAGAAGAAGAAGAAGGCTGTTGGAAGCTGATAGAAACTATAAGGAGCTGTTGGTTGTTTGGAAGAGCTTGTTGTGCTTGCTTTCCTGATGAACGTGACTGTTTAATCCTCTGAGGAGCATGGGACCTTGTTGGCACTGAGAATATCTTTGGTTCACTTTGGGGAAGCTCTGGTCCTCAGTCTGAACATTAGTTCCTGGTTCCAGTGGAGAAGATGTACAGCTTAGTCTCCTAAAGAAGCTTGCTGCATTGACTTTCCTGGTGGGAACTCAGCTGTTTTCACCACTGGAGGAGCTTGGGACCTCACTGTTGTTGAGGATGGCTGTGGTACCTTTCAACAGAACTTGGATTTTACTTTGCATGTTGTTTCCTGACTCCAGTGCAGATCCCTCAGCCTGATAGCACAGATCCTTCATCCTGCTGGCGCAGACTTCCTAGATTCCACCACTGACCTCGGCCTTCACAGCACGGATCCATGAAACAGGCCTACATGAGATATTGTTATGGGCTCTGGGCCCCCAGTTGAACTCGTGGGAGGCATTGTTATAAGCTCTAGGTCTTAAGCTGGACTCCTGCAGGACATTTCCGTGGGATCTAGACCCTCAGCTGGATTTCTTGGTCTTAGCATGTGGACAGATATCCTGCACTCTTTTGTATATTCTTCTTTGGGTGACTGTTATAAATAATCATATAAAATGTGTCTTGTGCAATATTGTTCTCCCTTCCACAACAAGCCCCAAACGAACATAACAGGCAGGCTCACATTCTTAAGAAATAATCTTTTAGTTGAACTGTTCATGGCCTACATTCTTGCAAAGTAACAATTTTGTTACTGATGATAGAAGACAGAGATAATAAATCTTGTGATTCAAAAACATGTCAGGAATGCTGGGAGTAGACGGCAGAGTTGGCGATCTGTAAAGAATCCATAGGATTGTCACTGCAAAGTTATTTCATACAATGAAAATGTGAATGGTTGAAGAAGTTGAGGGATAATATGGTCCTTCTTAAAGAGAAACCTTTAATGAAAATTGTATTTTTTTAAGTTTTCTATATCATCAATCTTGTTTGTATTGCAAACATTTAATATTAAGACACATTTTGTCCTACTTATGCAGGTATGAAGGACATAAATAAGTTCAGCAATTTTGTAATGAAATGAAATTGCCATGATTGTTCAGCTGCAAAATTCTCCAATCAGATAAGTCGGGAGGACTGCAGGCTTAACTTACAGTGTTCCATTCTTCAACTGGGTCAGACCAATTGAATTCCTCATGCAGAACCATTTCCAGTCTCATAATTGGCAAATGGAAATGATTGTGTTGACTGCTGCAGGAGGGATAGTACAGACTTAGGAGGAGTTGGCTTCCTTCAGTTACAGATTTCAGGAGCGGGACCCCTTAACCAAAAATATCTGCCATAAGGATGTCTGAAATTCTGCTAGGCACAGGTAACAACTTCAGTGTATTTTATATTACTCAGAATATAGTATAATTTCACTATAAATAAATATAAAATTACCAGTACATACTTTAGCTGAGTGTCCTCTTAGTCCACATACAACCAGCTGCAGTCTGAGGGGGTCCTTCTAGAGGGGAGATGAGGAGCTCAAATCACCCAGCGTTGGTTCTTGGCTCTCCTTGCAGTGAGAGGCATAAATAGAATTATAGCACAGGTTTAGAAAGTGAAAGAAAATAGAGAAGGGACTTGAATGTGAGGAGCTGAGGGGGCATGGCTCTGATGAAGGTCCGACTGTCCTCTTAAGAAAGGAATGTGACCTGTTTCTATAGAGGGACTAATCTGGACTAGTTTGTTGTAGATTGTTATCTTAGTTTTAGATTTGCAAGATGTTTGTGGAGTAGTTCTTATTGCTTGGGAGGGTAAATATGGTCTCCATGAGATGATTATTTCTGCCTAGAGTAGTCTCAGTGTTTCAAAGGCTCTGCTGGAATGCAAAGTGACCTTAGGTTTAAGACAATGACTGGACATCAATTGGTGGTTGACTGACCTTGTAAATCTTATCTTGATGTCCTGTTTTGACTAAAATTAATGTTTGTTTGTTTTTGAGACAGTTTCACGTTGCTGTGACTGGTCTTGAACTCACCATATAACCAAGTCTGGCCTTGAGCTCATGGCAATCCAGCTACTTCAGTTTCTCAAGTGCTGGGATTCTAGGTGTGTGCCACCATGCTTGGCAAAATTAGTGTTAATAAAACTTGCTTCAGCAGCTTAAAGGCAGATTACACCTATAATCCAGCCACTCTAGCAGGCTGAAACAAGAGAATCAGAAACTCAAGCTCAACATGAAGAACTTAGTGACTTAATAAGACCTTATCTCAAAATAAAAAAAAAATGTTTTGTAGATGTAACTCAGTATGCACGCTCTGGGATCCACCCCTGGTATCAGGGGCACAGGGAAGATTTTGAAATCGCTAAGAGAATGAGTAATTAAGAGGATACAATCTCTAAGAACAAACAAGAGTTTGAATGAAAAGAGTCTTGAGATAAAAGGAGGAACAGCACCTTCTCCAAGCTAGAAGGGAAGTGAAGAACAATGAAGGAAACTCGAGGTGCGTTAAACAGAGAAGAGCCTTCAAAGGATTTGCTCTGCAGTGGAGAGAAGACACATCAGCCAACGTGGATCAATGCAGTACTGCGGCCGGCCGAGGATCACTACTCACAGAGGGAGCTGGCAGCAACTGGGGGCTAGGAAGGGTAGGAAGGACTCAAGTAGGACAGAAACTCACTGCTGGGGCCCGTGGACTTAAGTCAGCAAGGGGTGGAGAGCAGTTTTCTCCAATAACAGAAAGCAGTGTGATGAGTGGTCCTATTACTGTGGTTGGTGCTTACGATCATGGTCCCTAAAGTCAGGCTAACAGGATTTGGGTTTGAAGTGCACATCCTTCCTTTTTGGAAAAATAATAATTAAAATAAATAAAAATAATAATTAATTAATTTATGTGGATACCTAGAAGAATCCCTGGCATATTAGTAAGAGTATAGTGCATTTTTTTCCCTAAAGAAATATGAAAGCACTTAGGACAGCTAGAAACTGTCGTGCTTTGAAGTGGGGAACTTAACCTGAAGAATAGCCCAGCAGACATTGTGAGAGAACAGTGAGAGGCCGGCACCCGAACTAGGAAGAAAGCCTAGAGGAACACACAAGAAGAAGGATGGGACATTTGGGCCTGTGCTGTCAACTGAGGAAATGCTCAGAGTAATAACAATAAGAGATAAAATGTTGCCATAACAAACCACAACAACCCAGTATGCACTCATCTGATTACTTTTCAGAGCAGGCACAATGTGCTGGCCACTCTTAGGGAGGGAAACAGTCAACAAAACACACACACCTCTCTGTCTTTGTGGACTCTCAGTACCAGCAGTTGAACAATTTCCCTCAAAATATGGTGGAGATTGTTTCAACTATGTTGTAAAATTGTTGGTCTATTTCCTTTTACTACAACTTTTGCTTCTCTGAATTTGCAATTTTAAGTGTTTATAATGCATGGGGAAAGAGGAGCAATCCACTCTAGTTGTAGAAATAGCTCCAGAGATCAGGGCTATAAATACATAAAAATGAAGAAATCAGGTAGAGAGAAGAGGAATTGTACTTACTGTGGTTTTGACTTGCATTTTTCTGATAGTTGGTAGTTTTGGACAATTTTTCAAATATATGTTGGTCACTCATATCACTTCTTTTTAAAGAAATGTCTATTCAGATCATTTACTTATTTTAATTGGATTTCAACTCATTGTTGAGTTTTTTGTGTTAAGTGTATTAGACATTGATCCCTTGTAAAATTATTTGACAAATATTTCCCCCCCAATCTGCTGGTTGTCTGTTTTGTTGTTTGTTCCTTTGCTATGAAGAAATTTCTTGCATGATATAATCTCATTTGTGTACTTTTGTTTGTTACATGTGCTTTTAGTGTCATATGAAAATCATTGCTTATGCTCCTGTTTTGAAACAACTCCCTATGTTTTCTCTCATAACATCACAACTTCAGGTCTAACATTTAGGTCCTGGATACACTTTGAATTGGTTTTGTATGTAGCAAGTGGTAAGGTCCATATAAAACCCTTCATTTCAAAGATTTCCTCCCCCCAAAAGCTGGATAAACTACACCTTTCCATCACTTTGGCAAAAGAAAAATTGTAACATAGTGAAACATTTATTTCTAAATCCTGTTTTCAAAAAGTGCTCTTTGCAATAGGACATGTTCAGAACACGGTTAGAACATCACCCATGCCTGGAAAGAACAAATTGTGTGTATGTTTTCATTCAGGTGCTTTAACATCGGCTAATCTGCACACTATGCCATTTTTATAACATGGAAAAAGTGGGTGAAACTGGAGCACTTGACTTCTTTTTTAAAAAAAAATGCAGTAGAATAACAATAAGTAAGTTTCCTATCTTTTAAGTATTTTGTCCAAATAAATGGTCATTTACAGTCTTGCTATAAACTGTAATGAACAATTTAGCAAATATTTTCTTCTGGTGGAATTAATAATTAATTGAAATGTTGCAATGACCGTGACATGAACCACTTGAAGTAAGGCACAATTTCTAGGGTGAGGGCAGGCCCAGCACAAACGGCTCTTATTGCAGTCTAGCCATGAGTTGAGTATTCTCAGGGAGAGGTGAGAAGGGGGAGTAAATATAAGTGGAAATTTCAGTATTTTATTATTGGTTTAGGGGTTCCTCTTTTCACCATCTTCCACACTCATGCCCCATTTTGAAGGTCACTGCTAAGAGATACCCAAGCTAATGAAGGGAGACACTGGGGAAGAGTGTATGATTGTTCCCAAGAGCTTTATCCTTTTTTTCTGAAGGTTAAACTTTGACACCTTGATGTAGCTTGTCATAGGTAGAGTGTATTTTCTCCTCCAGTGACAAGCGTAACCTGGTGACTTCCATTGACCAATAAACTCAGAACAAGTATAATGCGCAGCTGTATCCATATAGCAAATCCACTGCATGGTTCGACACATAAGGGGCTATCCTGTGCTCTTGGACCCAGAAGGAGAGGACACTTTTTGCAGACCCAAGTAGCCTCACAATCAACCCCACATAGACCCTAAGCCCTCATATAATGTGACTAGGAGATAAAAGTGCTGTTGTCCTAAGCCACTCTGATTTTAGGGTTATTTCTGATACAATATGACCCATTAATAATGGCCCTTAAAAGAGAGAACTTTAGCGATATGCATTCCCTCCTTCTTGTGCCTGCACATGTCAAAGTGTCTGAATCAGTGGCCATTGCTAGGAAGAGGGTAGGAACATGCACATCTGTTTCATGCAACCACAGGTTTGGTCTCATAGTGAATTGCAGAGAACTTGAAACTGCCTTAACCTCCTTTGTACTTTGTTTCATTCCCTTCCCTTTCCTCTCAGAATATTTCAGCCCTAAATAAAGCATGAGACTGGATGAGGCACAGTAGGCCTTGGGTTAATAATATTCCTTAGTTATTGTGAGCTGATCAGGTCTGTAATCTCCTGAATGGATGTACAGGGAAGGCTAAATAAAAGAGGCAAATGAAGTGATTTCACAGCTCCAGGAGGATCCAAACCTTCGCACAGAATTTGAGATTCTCTCAGGGCTAAGACCGAGACCTTCTCGGGGGGGGGGGGGGGGGGGGGCTATGTTTATTTAGTTATCAAAAGAAAGGCAGAACCATTCAAGGACTTCTCCAAGTAAGCCATTACATTAATCCACCCAGGAGTGAGATGCCTGTGGCTACAGTCTTTACCTAGTTAAGTTTGGATCCAGGTGTCCTTGGCTGTGATCTTGTCTTATGGTTTGAGGCTTTCCAACTTCATCTACCATTACAGGCTCAGTAGGGATCAGTGACCCACAGAGCGTCACTTACTAGGAATCTGCCTCCCATTTTCAGACAACCATCCCAGACTTTGGACAGATTCACAAGTAAATCTGAAAAGCCAGTTGGTTAATTTAAGTCCTATTAAGAGCCACTTCATGGTGGTCTCCACTGGTAGGTTTCTGTGCCAAGGCGCAGTGGGGAGTAGCCCTGGTCTGACTTAGGACACTGGAGGTCAGCAGGGAGCAGGGTGACCATGCAGGGGTTGGCAGGATAATGGAATCCAGACAGAGCAAGAAAAATATCCTCATCAGGGGGATGTGGTGTGGAGAAGCATAGCTTCAACATAATGTCCAATTATGGAATTGGCCTGGTGCAAAGCACAGGTGATAACAGGATGGAGGAGGCTGCCCACAGGGCAAGGTGGTGTTCAGATAACTTAGAGACATGAAGAGGGTCTCTGTGTAGTAGGTGGTCAGATGCAATGTGTGCACAAGCGGGTCGAGGAGGGCATCTCTGCCTGAGGTCCTTTTCTGTGGGGACACAGAGGCCCAAATGCGTGAGGAGAGAGTCCTTGTGGGGGGCAATCACTACAGGATCTTAACATCAGGGAGAGGTGAGAACAACAGCCGTGCCTAGAGGGGCCTCCAGTGTGCGCTGGGATTCAGAGCCTAAGCATGGTGAGTAGGTGTCCATGCAGTAGCTTGATCTGGTGTGGGCAGGGACAGCGTCTTTGTGGCACAGGCCCAAGGGTGAACTGCATCCTTGCTGGGCGATGGTGGGCCTAGATGGAGAGTCAGAGCCCGAGTAGGATGAGAGACATGTGTGTGCAGAAGGAGTATCTGGTGTGTGTTTTGGAGACTGAGTGAGACAAGGAGGCTTCCCGTGAGATGGAATAGCTTCATGGGGGAAAATTAAATTTCAGACATCAACATCAGTTACTAGAAATCAGATATCTGGAAGATTTCCCAAAGTACTAACAATATGAAAATTATAATCAGTGTAGCTAATTAATGAAGCTAAATCCTAAACCTAATTCATAACTCTTAAACTAACCTTTAAAAGTAGCCTAACACAAACTCTAAGCATAAACCCCAAATCTTATCTCTAACAAACTCAACTCCTACCCATAGCTCTAGACCTAAGCCTATATCTAATCATAACACTGCTGAACTACAAGCTCAAAATCTAAGCCTACTCACTACTACAAAGATAATGCTAAGGCATAATCCCTAAACCACTACTAACCTTAACCCATAGTCTAATCCCTAATGACAACCCTAAACCTTATTCCTGAATCCTAACTCCTAACTCCTAATCCCTAATTCCAAACCCTAACCTTAATCCAAAGTCCTAACCAGGACACTGAAACATTCTCTTAAACCTAACTCAGTGCCCTTACCTCAATCCCTGACCTGTCAGCCTTGAGCATCTGGGTCTGACCACAGGTCTGTCTTTTGTCTTGCTTAACCTAGTCACTCCTGGGAATCATGGGGTCAGGTGAGTGTTTGATATTATTGTGTCTAGGTGTGCAGAGTGTGTGGGGAGGGAAAAGTGAAGAGCCGGGAGGGACTTTGGAGAAATCCTGTGTGAGGACCAGATCAGTTAAGGGGACCCCACGAGATGACCTCACTTCCTGAATGACGAAATGGAGCTCAGAACCCTCTTGCGAGGCACCCATATCCAACAGTCAACTGCAGCAGACTCACTCGTCTGGAGAACTTGGACATAACAGGATGTTTTTGTCTTGTCTCCTGACTTCCCAAGACTCAGGTCTTAGGAAATCACGTAGTGGAGGCCTTGGCCACATTAGGAGATCCTTGCTTTCCCGTTGGCCTGGTTGCCTATGGCCATTTTCACAGAATCGAAAGGTAACTCAGACCAACTGGGGCCAGGTCAACAAACCCCAGCCCATAGCTTTGACCCCTCCTTGTGTGCACTCAACCCCTCCCTGATATGAGTGTGTGTGTGCCATTGTGTGCCCATTTCTATGTGTGAGTACTGAAGACTCTCTGTGCTGTCTGCACTTTGTTGTATGGCCTGGCAGTTTGGCAGTTTGCTAAGGTCATGCTTTCCCTCTAAAATCCCCCCACTTGTTTCATGTGTTCAAGGTGGGGCTTGGAATGAGGGTAGATCCTTCAGGGGGCGCTCTCATCAGTGGGCCATGGATGAGTTCACAGCTGAGGGTGCTGTTAAGAATGGAGGCCTGCTTGGATGAGGTGGGTCCCTGGGGGTGTCCCCGACAAGGCTGTATTCTTGTTCCTGTGCCCTCCCTTCTCATTCTGCATGGTTGCTATGGGTCAAGGAGCTTTCTGCCACCCTGGTCTTCCACCGCGCCACTTCTAGCTGGGAGCCCCCTAGCCATGAGCTGAACACTAACCATAATTAAGCATCAGGTGTCGGGTATTTTTTCTCAGTGATAAAAAGTGACTAATAGAGCTGCTGTTTCCATGTCTGAACCTCCGGCCTTGGTCCCACCCCAGGGTGAAAATGCATCAGGCCAGAATCTGGAAGTGCGCGGCTGTTTGCAAATCCTCTTGGAGGACGCACGCCGGAGCATGGTGAAGGACCTAGTGCCTTCTGTGCTTCGTGGAGACACCTGGATCATCCACAGATTTTTCAAAAGCTACCAATCAGTTGGCACCACACAGCAGGTGCTGGAGCTGCTATTGAAAAGGTGCATATCCTACCTCATAGGCCAGGCCGGGGGGGGGGGGGTGTCACCACCTTCTGGCTGGGTCTTCAGAATACCATGCCCAGTCTGCTCTGTGGAAGCTGAGATGCTCAAAGAAAACCTGCGGGTGCCACAGGCCCAAGGAATCTGAGCCCTGGAAGCACTGCCCTGGGCCTTGCACGTGTGACCTTCACAGAGACTCTATTAGTTTTGGGCCTCACTTACCTGAGGCCTCAGACAAAGCAGTTTCCCTACCTGTAAAGAGGCTCTGCACAGCATATGGGGGCTACCTGTCCTAGATGTAGCCAGAGCAGAGAGCCTGGGGGTGGTGCTGGGGGCACAGGACCCACTGGGATTTCTAGGAAGAAGCTGACTGGGTGCACTCATTGCCCACACATATACACACGCGCACGCACACACACACACACACACACACAAACACACACACACATGAAGCACGTGTTGAATGCAGGCTTACTTCTGGGCCTTTGGCATAATCCAGGGAAAAGGCCAGGAAAATCCCTTCTTTCCTGGGCTCCCTTTCTACCTCAGAGTCAGTGAGAGACTCAAGAAGTTGGAGGAGGGGCACTGCCTGTGTTACCCATCACTCGGGTCCACATGCTGAGGTTCATTGCTCCTGCTGACCAAGGCAAAGCAGGACGTTCATTGTGGAGAGGAGAAAGGCCTTATTCAAAGCCAGCTTCGAGGCAATGGAGGGGTCTTTTGCTTGAAATCACGGTGCCCAGGTGTAAGAGTCTTTTGTGATAAAGAATGGAAGGGGCAGGGGTGACGAGGCGCAGTATGCATCTCCGGGCTTGCTCCATGACTCTCAGCCAGCCATAAAGTTGGACCCAGACGTTCTGGTCCAGTATTTGCATGTGCTGTCCATTCTGAGCAGAGGGGAGGAGAGGACAGCATTTAGGCCCTAGGCCTGAGGGAGTTTAGAGAGGCCACTTTTCCCTAGGAAAAAGTTCTAACCATCAAAGCTTCCTTTCTCCATGCTGGTGACAGGTGTGACAGCCTCATGAGCTCCTGCCGACATGGCCACATCCTCGCCTGCCTTGGCAGAGGTGGTAAACGTCAGGACCAGCTCAGAAAGTGAGTGGGCTTTGGTGTGTGATGTGGGAGGGTGGGAAAATCCCTGGCTTCCACACTTGTGATTCCTGCATGGGGCTGAGGGCTTGGGTCCTGGGGGGGGGCTGCCCCCCCTGACACCGCTCCTGCCTGCCTACCCTCAGTGCCATCTCCACCATCCTGGGCACCTGGCTGGACACCTACCCCCAGCACTTCCATGAGCCTCCAGACTTCCCATGCCTGAAGCAGCTGGTGGAGTACGTGCTGCTACACTTCCCTGGCTCACACCTGGAGCTCCGTGCCCATCTTCTCCTGGCCAAGCTGCAGGACCCAGTTCCCACGGAGGCTGAGACTGACAGTAAGGAAGCCTGGGGTGGGGACGCTAGAGCCCATTAGGAAGGTCTGTGCTGGGCCCACGGGCTCGGCCCCGCCTGCTTGGAACCAGGAACAGGAGGAGCCTTGGAGCCCTCTAGCGGTAGAGCTGTCTGAGCCGTGGTCCTGCAGTGGGGTCGGCGCCCGAGGAGTCTTCGGCAAGCAGGGAATGGTTCAGGGCGGGCTGTGATGCTGGCGACCTTCTTCTTGCAGCTCTGTCATCATTTACAGAGGAGTCAACTGTGTCAGAGACTCCGGAGCTGGACTCAGGCCCAGTACCGCCGGCAGCAGCAGAGACACCTGGGCCGTCATCTGTGGCCGCAGCAAACAGGGTGAGGGAAGAGAAGCCCTGCTTCCTGGCATGCCCTCCTGACCCGGTGACAGAGCAGTTCATGGAGGGATGTGGGGCGTGGCTGGGTTCATCAGGGCAGGTTGGGGGCCGGCTCCCTTCAGGCATCCGCCTTGCAGACCTGCTTTCCCTGCTGCACAGCCTGTGTTCTTATCCAGTCCTGCCCTACAACCGCACACAGTGGGTCGGGCACATTTCTGAGCCCTGAGATCTCCGCTCCCCTCTGGGCAGCAGACTGGTGCTGTCTTGGCCTTCCCCGCGATGGCCATGGAGATGCAAGGTACAGCCCAGACAGGCTCGGCAGGCCTGGCCCTTGGAGTGTAGTGTATGCAGTGTTTCTGCTACACCGCTGTCTCCTAGGACACAGCAGCCTCAGCACTCGCCAGGCGCCCGACTGGCACCAGAACCCACAGACCACACCTGGTGAAGCCTCTAGTGGAAGCAGCCGTACATGCAAACGTGGAAACAGACCTAGAGGGGAGGCATAGGATGTGCCTGCTCTGCAAGCCCTGTGCCAAGTGCTGTGCATAAACAAACATTAGGCAGAGAAAATGCCACTCTCCTTTCTTGCTGTCACACAGTCCCCAGTCACTCCTAAGCAGGGCGTCCTTGGCGGTCTGAGCAGCTCCCAGAGTTTCCATGAGGTTTGACTCACAGACCCAGGCTCCTAAGCTCCGGCCCAACCTTTGAACTCTACCCTGGCCAGGGTCCATCAGGTCACAAGCGGACAAGGAGGCCAAGGATCACCTGGATCTCACTGTGTGCACCTCTGTCCCCCAGGTCCTCAGTAAGTGTCACATTCCCTCCTCCCTTGGGGACTGCAGGGCAGCAGCTCAGGACGGGGCCCAGGTAAAGTAGCTCTGGAGGGACGAGGCTGGGCTGTACTGCGGGAGGCTCCCAGGGACCTCTGCTGGCCGGGAAAACAAGGCATTGTGCATGTTGACCCCACTCCCTTCATAGCCCTGGGGCCCTCCACTTTGCACCCAAGGAATCCAGGAACAGAGCTTCTAGAAGCCCCGGAACTGGCTGTCATTCTGGGGGACGCTGTAGGGTCACTGACTCTGCTCAAAGCTTTGTTCTCCACAGACCAGGGAGCCAGCGCCCCAACCACGGCCTCTCTACAACCAGCAAGTGGGTGACTGCTGCATCATCAGGGTCAGCTTGGAGGAGGCCAAC
>PVLD010016972.1:0-43349 GCA_004027595.1 Dinomys branickii
CTACTATCTTATCTATAATTTGGTATTTCCTTTAATGTTTTTGTGTTAACTAATGTGAAGATAACTATGTAATACAACATCCAGTTCTAATTCCCTACTATATTCTGTATAACTTTGTATTTTCTGTATTGTTTATGGCTTTTCTGGTTCATATGTCTCCATTCTTTTGTCTTTAAAATAAAATTAAAAAAAAGAAAAAGTAAACCACAGAGTAAGGGCAAACTCAAGGTAGAGAGGACCAGTTCATCATGACAGAAAGTCACTTCATGACAAGGACATCATAACCCTCAATGTGTGAACCTAGTATCAGTTTTGCAATACATGAGACAAAATTTACCAACCAAAACTAGGGAAAAGACAAGCACATAGTTATCACCAAGGGAAGGGAGTTAGTCTTTCTCACCATATGATGAGTAGAATAAATATACAGAAAACCAGTAAAGATACAGGAGATTTGAACTAACTTGACTTAATAGACATTAATAAACATTTCCTCCACCACAGAATATACATTATTATCAAGTATACATGGGACATTCACCTAGATCCACTATATTCTGGGCCATAAAACAAATTCCAATAAATTTAAAAAGGACTGAAATCATATAAAGTATGTTTCTGACCACAATGGAACTGAAGAAGAAATTAGCAACAGAAGGACAGATTGAAAAATCTCCAGATATTTCAAAATCAAACGCTGTATTTCTAGATTCACTTTTTTTTGGGGGGGGGCTACTGGGAATCCAAACTCAGGACCTTGCACTTGCCAGGCAGGAGCTTGTGACACTGAGCTATACGACCAGCCCTTAATACTTTTTTTTTTTTGGTAGTACCAGGGATCAAACTCAGGACCTTGCACTTGCCGGGCAGGCACCTATGCCACTGAGCTATATCCCCAGCCCTGGTATTTCTAAATAATCAAAATCACAAGAGAAATTAGCAAATATTTTGAACTGAATAAAAGTGGGTTTGGAAACTGTACTTTGAGATACTCTTGAGATACATGAACTTAAACGCTTCCTAATACTAAGCTCTGATGAGAATACTGGTGATATTAAGAGATGTGACTTTTAAAATAACAGAATATGGGGGCTGGGGGTATAGCTCAGTGGCATAAGCACTTGCCTGGCAAACGCAAGGTCCTGAGTTTGATCCCTGGTACCGGGAAATAAACAAACAAACAAACAAACAAATAAATAAATAAAATAACAGAATGTATCACATACATTGAAATGTATCATCATTTGCAAGATCTGTAGGACTCAGTAAGCTAATATTCTCTAAACGCCCATTGAATGACATTATGTAAGATCAATTCTGTGCAAGGACTAATAGATTCTGTTTTAAGAGTACAAAAGGTTCATCCATCGTGGATTCAGAATCTATACTGCACCTAATGAACCTTTAAGAAACTACCCCTCATTAAGTCTGGTGTGGTTCAAAAAAAAAGGGGTGTGGTATAAAGAAAAACCTCACAGCTTTCTGAAAATGCTGTTAAATTACTCCTCTTTTTTTTTAGCCACATAACTTTGTGAGGCAACATTTTCTTTATCCACTGCAAACACACCTGCAGCCTGCAACAGCTTGACTGGAGAAGTGGATAGGAGAATCCAGCTGTCTTCTACAGCCAAATATCAGAGACTTATGAAAGTATGAAACAATCTACTCTGCTAGTGACATTTTGTACATTTTTGTATATAGTTATTTTCTTTCAAATGTTATTTATATTAACATTTAATGAATTTGTTTTAAATGAATTATATTTAAAAAATATATCAGTTTAAATGTTTACCCATCATTTCATGACAATGTAGAACAGTTTGACACAGTAAGATTTGGTGACTGAATGAATTACAAAAGTGAAAGCAAAACAACAACTGATGTACCTAGACTGTGAGAAGACCTGGTGACCAGAAAACTTTGATATATAAAAGATATAATCTTAATATACTTGGTTGTTCATAACAGAATTCATCACCATTATGTGAACAGACAGAAAAACCATTCACTGAAAATATAAAATTTTATAAGGGCTTCATTAGAATTCCAGCACGTTGGCAAAAGGCTGCCTTTTATGTCCACACCTGAAGGCCAGGGCACATGTCTGCCCAGTGCCAGATGGCTGGAACGGGCTAGAACAGCCGACGGGGTCAGGGAGGGATCCCCCCAAGGCTGACTGAGCCAGATGTGCACAGCCGGAGTACTGTGCTGTCTGCAGAGTTCCCATCTTCCCACATCCCTGTGCATTCAGACCTGCTGAAGCCCATTCTTAGTTACATAATGTTAGAAAAGGATTACACAGTCTTTTTTGTGCCTCTTTTTCCTTAAAGTGGGAATAATTATTAAGTTACAGCACTACTGTGATGATTATAAATGGAAGGCACTACAAAAGTGCCAAGGAAAAGTAAATACTTGATAAGAATTACTTTTACATAATACTTGAAATATGGAGCGAAAAAAGGTATTAGTCCAATCTACAGAGTGGATGAGGATATGAGAGAAACAACAAAATAGTCTAAAAGTTAATTATAAAATGTGAGTTATACGGTTAAAGATCCAGGGTTATAGGTAAATGATCCAGGGTTATAAGAATAAACATCTACCTCAAAATTAAAAGTGAGTAAATTTGGTACAGACTTTAGATTAAGAAACATTTACTGAATGTTTTCAAAACCAATGCATTTATTGTATCATTATGAGACTAAAGATACACTCACCACTAACAATTATGTGGTAAACTGGAACATTTTTCCTCTTTTTCAAATTACAAAGCAAAATTATTTAAACATTTTAAAAAGTAAAGGAAAACTATAAAATATTGAGAGTTGTACTATAGTAATTGGATAAATACTTTCACTCAAAGAGAAAAAGAAAAATACAGGCTGAAGAGAAACTTCTTGAGAGACAAAACAAAACAAAAAACACCACTTCACACAATGGCAAAGTTAAGAGAAGGGGCAGGGTGCCCGGCAGGAGGGGTACACCGGGGCAAACAGCCCGAGGGTGAAAGACTCCTCTCCCAGCGGCCAGGGCCGAAGGCAGGATCAGGATCACCCAAACAAGCTCCCAGAGACCACTTCCGTTCCCGCTCCACGTCTAGCACAAGACAGAAACCAGAAGAGGGAGCCTGCAGAATCACCCCACAATATAAGCCAGCAGTTTAAGGTCAAATACACTTAAGAGGAAAGAGGATATGGTAGTGTGGTCTGTTACATCAACACAGGGCAACGAACGTCTATGTTCTTACTTCTCCAAGGCAATCCCACACTCCCAGGGGATTCTACGCCAAACACCAGCAGCACAGGATTCTCTGCCTCAGGCCACGGACTGTGGGTGACAACAGCTCTCCCTGAGGGGACTGCAATGGCAGAGGTGGCATCATCGTCACCTGAGAAGTGGTTCTTTATAGCATCTGCTTTGCACCTAAAGGCATTCTACATAGAATGTCTTAACTTTATATAGAATATTTTCAGCGGGAAACAGGAGTTTTTAATATGATCAATGCTTCTGGTGTTCTCCAAACCACTGGGGCACTGTTTAAAGGCAAAGGGGGGGGTGGTGGGAGAAGTCCGGCTGGGAAGGCACCCAGAGAGGGCCACTCCCCTGTTGAGCCAGACGTTGCCCCTCCCTTGAGCAGACCTTTCGGCTCCAGCGGGTACAATACACCAGACTCACTGGGAATACTTATGGCAGACCAGCCAGCCAAGGGACAGGGGAAGTTCTAATTTATGATCTTTTCTCAAATTCTTACTGAGGCTAAAAGGAATATACAGTATTATTTACCTGGAAAACACCTGAATTGTCTTCAAATAGGTTGACAAAATATTTATAGTCAGCATAAGCCCAGAATTTGGAATGATCGTAATCTCTAAATGGTCCAAAATTATTAGACTGCTCACAGTTCCAGGTCAGAAAGTCTTCAAGTGTAGCTTCCACGTAACTACATGTGGTTTCAAACTGAGGAACTGCAATGCAAGAGAATACAGTTTTAAATGTGTAAGAAACATGGTTTCTAAATACTGTTGGCTTTTTAAACAGTTGATTTCAACCAAAGAAGTTCTCCTATTTAACATTAATTAAAAATTTAATGAATTTAATTAATTTTGTGCTTGCTATATAATTAGAACAATTTATAACAGAGTACTCATGGTTAAACATAAAAGTTAAAAACATGGTTGTAACCTTAAGATTAACGATTACCCTTATTTCATCCTGATTTAGTGAACCAATGGCACACTTGAGAGTACAAATCCTCCAAGACCCTTTTGGTGGGGGGGAGGCTGGGAAGTAAAAACTACTTTCATATTAACATTAAGACATTCATTGCCTTTTTTACTCGTATTCATTGTCCACAGACTACATGACATGTGTTAGTATCACTATGCTGGTAGTTGGTGGAACACACGGTTCTGTTCTTACATTTTAAACAGCCACATTTAAATCCCAGCACTCAGGAGGCTGAGGCAGGAGGATTGTTGCAAGTTCAAGGCCAGCTTGGGCTAGAAAGTGAGCTCAAGGCCAGCCTGAACTGCACAGTGAGACCCTCTCTCAAATAGACAAAAATAAATAAATAAATAAATAGCCACATCTTAGTTTCTGATATGTTAAGTAACACCAGCGCTACCTATACCAGCAAAAGTACATCGGGTACTCAACAATCACTAAAGAGATCCTGCTATCAAAGAGCCTAAGAGCCACGGTGTTAGATTGAAAAAGTTTCTTAAAAAGCAATGTAAGAACTGTCTTTAAAAATTTTCTCACTTTGTGTAACACATTTAGCATACACAACTCCTCAGAATTATTAAGTGGACCATGATCATTTAAAGTCTTCTCATTTATTCATTAATTCATTTATCCCAGAATCATTTATTAAGAACATCATTTGTAATGAATATGGTACTCAGGCTTATAAGGACATAAAATAGATAATACTTGAGTTTTTAATATTTTAGATGAAGATAAAGCTTTAATTAGAATGATAGAGAACTTGAGAAATCATATAATAAAATATAAAAGTTTGTACGACCAACACTTAAGAAGGGGAAAGACCACCAGGCATGGTAGCTCTTACCTGTAATCCTAGCACTTGAGTGACTGAGGCAGGAAGACAGACATGAGTTCAAGTCAATAGTTTGTTCAAGGTCAACCTGAACTGTATGGTGAGAATCCGTCTCAAAAACATGGGGTGGGGGGAGAGCCCATCTGAGATGAAGGTCTACTAACTGCCCATAGGTAGGTTTGTATTACAGGTACGATGCCAGTGAGTCAAGACTGAAGTCTTGGATTAATACAAGAACTGTTTTTCCGAAAGTGTTGAAACTATTTTTTTGCTTTGCAAGTGGTGAAATATTTTAAATGAACACAAGGAAATTAATATTTAAGAAACCATACCCAGGTGTGTTGGTGCGCACCCGTAATCCCAGCACCTCAGTAGTGTGCGGCAGGGGGAGTGCAAGGGCAATTTAGCAAGTCCCTGTCTCAAAGTAAAGAAAAGAATTTTTTTAAGGGTTGGAGATATAGCTCAATACTCCTTGGACTAAATCATCAGTTAAAAAAAAAGAAAGAAAGAAAGAAAAAAAAAATCTTTGCAAAGCACGAAATCCTCCCGAGAGACACAGATCAGGCAGCAGAGATCCTGACACACAGCAGCGCTCAGTAAACGCCAGACACTGTTATTAATACTTCTCTGTCATTCATACATTTAGTTGGAAACTTTTAAAACTTAACTGAATTGGAAGAAAAAGAAAGGCAGTCAAGCTCTTCTTTCAATATTTTTATCTTTTTCCTCCTTTTCTTTCCTGAACTGCTTAGGATTATACAATCATGGTTTCTCTTCCTCTCTTTTTCGTAAAACCAGAGAATGGCACAGAGGTAAAAGGAAGGAGGTATAGCAAAGAATTATCCTAGGTCAACTGCTTCATAACCTGTCACTTGACGTGAAGAAGTAGAATCTTACTACGGCACATTTATCTAAAAGATTAGTATCTACACACTCAAGACCTCTTTAAATTTTGGTTATTTTGTGACGCACTTAGAACAGTGCTTAGGGGCAGTACATCATCAATATATGTATAATCTCTTAATATCATTGACATCATCAAAAATTCACCATAATAGCATAAGAGTACATAAATACTGACAAACAAAAATACATGTGGCAAGAAAGCTTCATGATGCTGGGAAATAGGAGACATTTCTAAATCACCTCAGTAAACTCCACTGAGTCAATTACATTACACTGTCTCTAAGTTTTCACTTCACAGAATTCAGTCCAACTAACTGAATTCTAATGCCATTAACCAAGCCACTTGCTCTTGGTGAGGAAGGAACGGGACTTTTCAGTTCAGGCCAGTTATCCCAGACAAGTCTGCACTGTACCTGCAGAACCTGTCCTCCTTAGAGGATTTTACATTCTGTCATAGCAAATTCTGCATATTAAAAATGAAAGTCTAAGCCGGGCATGGTGGTGCACGCCTGTAATCCCAACATTTGGGAGGCTGAGGCAGGAAGATTGCTGCTGAGGCCAGCCTGGGCTACAGAGTGAGTTTGAGGCCAGCCTGAACTGCATAGTGAAACCCTGTCTCAAAAAGACTACAAATAACAAAAAAAGAAAAGTTTAAAAGGCTAAAAATTGGGCTGGGGAGATAGCTCAGTGGAATGAGCACCTGCCTGGCAAGTGTGAGGTCCTGAGTTCGATCCCCAGTACCGCAAAAAAAAAAAAAAAAAAAGGCTAAAAATTAAAAAATAAAAAATAAATAAATAAATTTTTTTAAAAAAGGTGGCTGGGGATATAGCTCAGTGGAATAAGTGCTTGCCTAGCAAGCACAGGGTCCTGAGTTCGATCCCCAGTACCGCCAAAAAATAAAAATTAAAATTAAAAAAAATAATAAAAGGCTAAAAATTACACCTGAGAACTCATACTACTGGGAAAATTAAAATGAATGAAAATAACATAATTTTTCATTTACATTATGACTTCAGAATAAGACCTTTTCACTCAGCCCTGGTAGGAGCTGCACAGAGGTACTGTTCTGTGCTATGATTACAGCTTCTTGCTATGCAGTAATGGACAGCTGTTTTTCTTAGCTTACTTTATGCAACGGAATTATTCCCTTCCAATCCAGCATCACTGTTCCGGCATTTAATGATGCTGTAGCCTAGGCATCTGTAACTTTCTCTCCACTTACTGTAAAATATTAGGTAAAAGAAGCTCAGTTGTTCAAGATCTGGCAGTAATGATACACTGAGCTTGCTTTTAATAATCAGAGTAAAGGCTCCGAAAGTAATTTTTGCCCAGTGAGAAAACAGTGATTTCTCCATCGCTTTATAAACAAGGAGCTCTGAACAGGACTTTTCATCATTACTGCCAACTTACAGATGGAGCACTCCTACAACGGCTGCCAAATTATTGCCAGCTGAGGTACAACACTGCCGCTGACCACACACATTGAAAAATAACTGGATCCAAACTAGTTTCAGAATGTAAACTAGTACAACCACTAGCAAAATCATTATGGAGATTCCTCAAAAATAAAAATAAAAAAAAAAGAAAACTTCCATTTGACTCAGCTATTCCTTTTCTAGATGTCTTCCCAAAAGAGTTAAAGTCGTCACACTAGAGGTATACACGCATACTCATATGTATAGGAGCACACTTCTTAATAGCTCAATCCGGGAAGCAGACTATATGTCCATGGACAGATGAATGGATAAAATATGGTATCATGGTACTTGCACATGATAGAGTACTACTCTGCCATAAAGATGGATAAATTTGAGTTGTTTGGAGAAAAGTAGATGCACCCTGAGATGATAATGTTAAGTGAAATGGTGACACACAAGCATGGTATCTTTTATAAGAGAAACTCAAAATATAGTAGACTACAGAGCAAAATAAAAGACAGGTAATAGGAAACAGGAAGACAGATCTTTTGCAAAAGGGGACCAAGAAATTGAGAGATGAGAGAGGGGAAAAAAAGGAAAGGGGATTTTAAAAAAAAGAATGAAGATGTGTTATACACATGTACCCACTCCCCACAGTGAGTATAATCATTACGCACTGCAAACATACCAATAAAAAAGATCTATATGATATTCACTATCTTTTCCTAAAAACTAAAAAGGCATTATATTAAAAATGCAAATTTTTTAAAAAGTCACTTACTAACCTTATTTCCAGTAACCTAGAAATATTCTAGCAAAACCTAAGGCAGAAATACATACATTCAATATATACAAATATAAAGATAACATTATTTATACAACCATATGCTTGTCTACCTAGGAGACCCACAAGAACAACCAAAACAAAACTACTAATATTAGTAAGTGGCTGCATATAAAATAAACATAAAGACAATGATTTTATCTATGTAACAATCAGGATCACTTAAAAAGCCAAAAATATTCCAGTATAACCCATACTGAATCTATAATATTTTAAGAAATATGTCTATTTTTTTTAATCTTTTTGAGACAGGGTCTCACTATGCAGTTCAGGTTGGCTTTGAGCTCATTTTGTAGCCCAGGCTGGCCTCGAATTCACAACAATCTTCCTGCCTCAGCCTCCCAAGGGCTGGGATTACAAGGCATGTGCTACCATGCCCAGCTAGAAATGTGTCTAACTATATGAAAACTACAAATCTTTTTGCTGAGAGACAAATACTTAGTAAGCAAAGTAATGCATTCCTCTATAAGAATATATAATATTACAACAATGTAAATTTTTTTCAAATTAATTTTTGGAGCTTAAATTTTCATTTAAAATTCTAACAGGATTTCTTTAAAATGAGTACTCTGCATAACTCTAAAGTTCATTTAATGAATAAAATTTAATAATATTTTAAGAAAGAAGAGTTACTACAGTTGAACACAGAATACAGTTAGAAGAAATCAACTTCGTGTCCATTACACAGTAGGGTAGTGATAATGTACTGTGTATTTCAAAATGACCAGTAGAACGGATTTGAAATATTTTCAACGCAAAGAAATAATCATTGTCCAATACAGTAGATATGGTTATCCTGATTTGGGCATCACATAACTCAAGTATATACTGACACTATACGCTACACAAATATATACAATTTTATGTCAATTAAAATATAAATAATAAAATGAAAATAAAAGAGTATAACTAGGTAGAATGAATTGTACTTTCACATGTTAAAATATACACCAGTGCTATGATCTTATTTTTAAATTATTTTACTGGCCCAAAAACTCACAGCTTAGCATACAGCTGAGAAACTAATGCTGGAATACACAGCATATAGTCACATAATAAAGATAGTTTTCAAAGCAAGAAGGTGAAGGTGATTATTGAGTAAATGATGCTAGAATGGAAGTTCCCAATTTAACTACTTTAAAAAATCCAATGAACATCACATATATTTATGTAAAATAGAGGAAAATAAAATGTAGAAAAAAGAAATCAATAGGCTAGTAGAAGATATTAGAATACATATTTTAGAAAGAGAAATTTCTAAGGGTAAAATACATAAGGATTAAATAAATGAAGATAAAATGTTAACGGCATTATTAAATTAAATAATTCAAACTAGATTATAGGGGGCTGAGGATATAGCTCAGTGGAATAAGCACCTGCCTGGCAAGCGCAGGATCCTGAGTTCAATCCCCAGTACCGCAAAAAAAAAAAAAAAAAAAAAAAAGAAAGAGCTACTCCAAACTAGATTATAAAAATGGGAAGCAAAATGAAAATGTAAAAACATAAACTGGGAACTGGCTGTGGCCCTTGGGAGGCTGAGGTAGGAGAATCTCTGTGAGGCCAGGGGGCTGCAAATATCAGTCTGAACTACACAGCAAAACCTGCCTCCCCAACAAATAAGCTAGGAAATATGTCTATAACAATACAATATTCTTAATATGTAAATAATTTATTTAAAAATTTTTAACCCATAACACTATAATAAAGAGTCAAAGAATGGAAAAAAATACAAATTATGAAGAAACATTAACTTACGTTCTCTATCACCAGCAATCAAAGAAATGTTAAGTAAAATAATGAGATACCATTTCACCTATCTGAAGGTTTTTTTTAAAGATAAATCTCAATTTTGGCAAATGAGTGGCAAAACAGGTATCAATGCATGTTCTGAAGATTGTAAATGGAAACCACTTTTCTGCAAAGTTCTTGTCCTGTGTATCAAATGCCTCTCTTTCTTCTAGTGCACAAATACCGGAATGTCCATTAGTTGCTCACCCATCATGGGACATGACCCTTGTCCTCACAAAACTACCTTGAAATGAAGAGATTTTGATCAGGTAATTGCTTACACAACTAACCATGTGATTTTAATCATTCTCAGTGTTTCTAAGAAATATAAGTTGTGTCATGCACGGTGACACACACTAGCTACTCAGAGAGCTGAGACAGGAAGATCACAAGTTCAAGGTCAACTAGAGTAACATAGTGAGACTCTATCTCAAAATAATAAAAAAAGCTGGGAATAGAGCTCAGGGATTCCCTGGGTTTAATCTCTAGTCCTTTTAGGGAGAAAGAGGGAAAAAGGGAGAGAAGGAGAAGGATGGGGAGGGAGGGACGGTTAGGGAGGAGAAAAGGAGATGAATACAAGGTATTCCAACATAGTTTAATAGCTACATCTGCTTCAGGGGATGGGGAAAGAGCCACACAGACAGGAAAAAGTGTCACTGAAGCCAAAAGCTCAAGGAAGAAGAACAATTAACCAGGTAAAGCTAAGGAAAGAAAAATACGGCTAGAAACAGGGAACCAGATACACAAAGGCTCTGAAATAGGGAGCAAATTCCTGTAAAGACAGAAACTTGAAAATAGCCTGAGCTCAGCAAAATTAAGCTGAAGCTTCCATTCCAAACATTTGGTCTTTAGCCTAGACGTAATGGGGAGCCATTACAGGGTTTTAAGCAGAGGTAAGATTACATTTGTGTTTTTACAAATTGTCTCTGGTTACCATCTAAGAAACGGCAAGAGAAGGGAAGGCAGAGAGGCAGAGCCTAGGACACGCAGCTGTGAAGGTGCGGGAGAGCCGGGTAATGCTCACTAGAGGCCATCTGAGGAGACAGACAAGCAGATGGCTTCTGGATATTTACAATCTAAGTCACGAGACACCAGAATAACAGGTAATCAGAAAGACTCAGAGGTTTCTGGGGTGGGGAGCTTCACAGATAGGTGCCACGGAGGAAAACTCACATGCCCTTTGACTCCATCCTAGGAAAATCAGCAACCTAGACAAGATTTGTTGGCAAGGGTGTTCACTACAGTAGTACGATAAATTTAAAACTAGTGAGCAACCTAATATACCAGAATTCTAAAATAAGTCATGACACGACCGTCCAAAGGAACATTAGGTAGCATTTAAGACACACTTAATGTCAAGATAGTGATTTCAGAGTATGTTAAGTAAAAAGAAGCAGGCTGTAAAAATTAATACATCTTTCTTTAATACAAGAAGGGCTATATGGATATACATCGAAGTATAAGTAGTGATTATCTCTGCTTAGTTGGAAAGGTGTTTTTATATTTCTGTGGGTCTTTTCATGTTTTTAAGTTTTTTTCTACACTGAGTATTTATTGAGAACTTATTATGTAGTAGGCACTATACTATGCTATGCATATGAAATCATTTACTTTTAAAAATATTTCTAACATACAGAAAAGCTGCCCAAGGTTATACAGTGAGCCAACATTTAAACCCATGCAGGCTGAGTCCAGTATCAGCTCTTATCCCATTAGCCTACACTGACTGGAAGTTTTACCTTATACTCAGTGAAATAGTTTCTTTTTTTTTCTTTTGACATAAGGTCTTGCTGTGTAGTTCAGGATGGCCTTGAAATCACTATGTTGCCCAAGCTGGCCTCCAATGAGCAGTGATCCTCCTGCTTCTGCATACTAAGTGCTGAGATTACAGGTATCTGCCATTATGCCCAGCAATAATTTTTAAAAAGAAAGAATTACCAAAATAATCCACACAATAGGAGAAAAAATTTACAATTCATATATCTGATTATGGTCTAAAATCTATACTATATAAAGAACTCCTACAATGCAATATCAAAAGGACAAAAACTACAATTAGGGAATGAGCAAAAAACCTAAATGGTCATTTCTACTGACCAAAACACTCATGAAAAAAGGATCAGCATTATTATTTTTATGTTATTGCAAAAGGTCTAGCATTCAATTCTGAAGAACAATAAACAGTCTGGTCTGTGATTGGAAGTAGAGTTCCAGGTATAGGTGTCCTGCTCGATGGGTCACAGGAATCCAAAAGGATTCTAGACACGAAGACTAACTCCGTGAGACATGTGACAAAGTCAACATGAGACAAAGACGCCAGAAGGGAAGCTGGAAACTTTCTAGTTCCTCCTGAGCTATTCAGGGATATTTATAAACCACTTTACCACGAAGCTTAAACTCTCGAGTTTCTGGACTACCAATCTTACCCACCTTGAAAGACACATTCAAGGCCAGACACGGGCTATGAATTCCACTTGATTAAAAACAACATTGTTTCTTTCCCTCGTATTAACTAAATTTTAGAGTTAATGGTAGTCACTTGGTCTGACAATAGGGCAAAGCCCTAAAATACATGTGAGAAAAGGGAGCAGACAAAACAAATGAATTTAAGAGAATAAAAACCCAGCCAGGCGTGGTGGTATAGTCCCAGAGGCAGGAGTATGGCTTGAGCGAATAAGCCATACTCCTGCCTCTGGGACTATACCACAAAGAAAAAAAGAGAAAGAAAGAGAAAGAAAGAGAGGGCACTGAGGGAGAGGCCAGTTGCACAGCAGAGTCCCTGCCTAGCATGTACAAGACCCTGGCTTTGAATCCCACAAACAACAACAAAAAGGCTGCTTTATCTACATTTCACGCTTGTTCAATGTAATGCAGGTCAGGCAGCTGATAAGGCAAAGAATAAAATGACAACCACACTGAGCACTACAGCCTGAAGCTACAAATACAGCCAGGAAGACATGTTCTTCACAGTCCAAAGTGGAAGGGACTATGAAATTGTATCAATAGTTAGCAGACTGCAGTAGTGCTGCTGTATGATTACACTGTAGAGTTGTAGTATTGGGTGCTATTGTTCTTTTGCAGTCATATGGGAACATAAATAATAGTGTATTAACAAATAGTCATTAAGGTCTGCCACATTCAGTGAGTCCCAGCAATGTAGCAATGTAGCAATGTACATACATATACACTGCATAAAAAAGTATGTTTTATATGAGGGTTTAAATTATAGGCTGTCTAAAATAGCCTATAGTTTTGTGTGAGTCTAAAACACACACACACACAAAAACCTTAGGCCAAAACCTTTTTTCAGGTATTCCAGGAAAATTTTCTTTTCTGTGCAATGAAAGATCAAAAGGAAGATTAGAAGAAAAGATCTCTCAAGATGGCAAGCAACGCTGAGGAGTGGGAGCGGGTCAGCGTGGCGGCCTCCAGCCCTACCTGTGTCTGCCCTCTTTGTTCCCATCCTGAATCGGACCTGCTTGCCCCGAAGGAGCTCAGAAAGGTGCTCAGCGGTCCACTGTCGCGATGGCCAGTCGGAAACCATGTTGCAGAAGACTGCAGGCTGCTGTAAAGACATTATAATGTCTTTTGCTTGTTCTGGTGTAAAAGCTTTGACATATTCACCTGGAGAGGGAAAGGAATTGAGCAACACATAACTATAAAGTTATTTCATACCATATGAAGAAAAATAGCTAATATTGTTTCTGTTCTGACAAATCTTGTGCAAATTCACTACAGATACACTTTTTGTTGATTACCGGTTATAAAAATATTTGGCTTCAAAGGTTCATAATTCTTCAAATGATTTTTTCATAAAATACTTTAAACATTTGAATGGTGGTAACTATGTACAACTTTCAAGGTCAGAAATGAAACTTTAGTATTAAAAATGGTTTTCCAACTACTTTAAATTTACAAAGTGAAATTTCTGTGAACTATGATTTCTTAAATAGAGGATTATGTAACAAATGGTGATGAGAACTGCTCTGAAAAGATCAGTTATAGGAGCCTGCAACAATTTTATTTGCTGTATCATCTTTAGTGCCAAAACAAAAACAAAATACATTACATAAATCTGGAAAGGGAGAGAGTACTTTTTATTGCAGTTTCAAGAATAAAACATGTGCTAAGATGGTAATCAGTATTAATCTTGCTTTCAATGCATCTATAAGCAGTTTAGGAGATACATGTATATTCTCCAAGATATATATTTGGAGATAGATATACCTCCAAACTGTGACTTAAAGATTCTTACTTTTTAAATAAAAGAACAAGAAAGCTTCTACCCCCCCATCTCATCTCCTCTCCCCTCTCCCTTTCTCTCTCCTCTTCTAGAGATCAAACCCAGGATATAGCATATGGTAACCATTCTACCATTAAGTTATACTCGCAGCAAGACAGTTTTTCTTTAAAGATATCTTAAAATGGAAAGGGTAGGAGAATGGGGGGAAAAAAGAATCAAGTTATACCATATACAAGTACAAATTCCCTATGATGAATGTGATCATTATGTAAAGTATACCAATAAACTTAATAAAAAAAGGATTAAAAGCTTCATACTCTGATCTGCAAAACATGCTTATGATTCACACATGAACAATCAGCTGCCTCTCCAGTTTAGTTATTTAATCAGTAAATACACCTAATCAAAAAATTAAGGAAATCTTATAAATAATACATATTCCTCCCCTACCTAGTTCTTCTCAACTGATAAAAGGAACAGGGAACAGGAAAGGGCTTATTAGAGAAACTGAGTAATTTATGTTTGTTTAAATGTAAAGCATCTTACGGAAGAAAACGAAAACTTAAATCAGGTTGCCCCCCCCGCCCCCCAAAAAATGGCAAAGTGGTAAGTATAACTCAGACTCTATGAGATTTGGAATCCACACACTGGAAAACAACAATTTAGGAAAGAAAAAAAAGAGAGAGAAATAGATCCTGGGGACCAGGAAGGATCTGACAGGAAAATTAAAAGCTGCAGAGAAACTGAAGAGACAGAACACAATACTAGAAGGGAATGGACAATCTGCACTTTCTCCCCAGCTACCAGCTTGTGGAACTGTGAGAAAAGACAGGCCAAAACTACGGAGACAAAGTGAGTGCTGGACCAGACAGAAATGCAGCAGCTGAATGGACCAGCAGTTGCTGTGTTTGGCTCAGACAGTGCAGGATTCTGTTCCCATGGAAATCCTTCGGTAAACAGCTGATAAATGACTGTAGTACAAGTGCCCACTGTATTCCTGGAGAGAGTACTTAACTGGACACCACTTCAGGGAAGCAGTAACTATGTGAACCTGGGATTCAGGGCAGCTAGCCGCCTGGTTTCACTTCAGGGCTCCAGTGTTACATTCCCACAGTGACTGTGTAGGAGACAGTCACAGGAGATAGCCAAGGGAGTGGGCTGCAAAGAGATACCTCCTAATGGGTTTGAGCTAAAGGACACAGGCTATGTTCCCATGGTCAGAGGATAAGCCCAGCCTGTGCTGCTCTGGATTTGAAAGTCACTGACACCCTCGCCCTAATCCTAATGCATCCTGGTACCTGCATCCAGCATGGATCTGGAGCCTTTTTTATTTACCAATGTGAATAGGGACATGTCTTGAATTGGACAATACACTAAAACTGTAGATCCTAGAAGAAAACAATTTCTTCAAAACACAGAGAAATTTCTTTGCCTTCTTTTTAAAAAAGTGTGTGTAGTTTTTTTTAAAACCCTTTTTCTTCTACACTAGTTTATTGAGGTTTAAGGAATTTTCCTTGCTTCTTTTTTTCTACATCTTTCTTCTTTATTTTCTCTTTCCTTATATATTTTTTCTCTTTTCCCTTTTCATTTTTCTCCCTTCAAGTATTTCTCTTATTTTTATGCTTGATGTAATTTCTTTTTGCTCTCTTATTTTCTTTTATCTTCTATTCCTTGTCTATTTTTTGTTACTTCTACCTATTTCAATAAACATCCTTCTATACTCCAGTAGAATCCCTTGCCCCACTTCTCTTTCCTCCTCATATCATATATAGTTTAAGTTTTCAAATTTTTCTCCTTGTATGCCCCTGTTCCCAATCCCTTATATCTTTAATAGTACCATAAAGTCTTATTGGTCTGTAAATAATTGACTCAATAAAATTACTGTTGAATATTTGTCTACTGTTAGCAGATATACAGCAACAGGATTTAGTACATATTAGCTGTGGACCAATCTCTGGATTATCTTGATATTTATACTATAATTATGGATTTCTTGTCTAGCGTTAAAAGTGGTACATAATTAGTTCACATTATATGTTAATATCCAATTTGCCTTGGATGATACTACTGTAGCTGATTTGCTTGATATTATATGCATCACACAACTGTTGCTAGCAATGGGATTTTGTGTAAGCTAGATTACCTCTGTGACATTAACAATACCAGGGTACACTCCCAAAGAACTTGATGTTGGGTCAGTTATACTGCATCCTCCCCTCCAAAGTCAACCAAGGTGGACCCATCTTGGGGCCAAGGCAAAAAGGACTATCACTAGCCATGCCCAAAGTATCTCACTATAGAAGTTCTACACATTAGCAGGAAAATCTTTACACTCTAAGTGTCCACAAATCTCAATACAAAACAAAAAAAGCAAATAAAAACAATAGAAACATGAGAAAAGAAGGCAACAAAATACCTCCTAAAATTTCCAACTCCCTCAAAGCCAATCCAGTGGGCATCATGTGGGAGGACACCATTAGCCACACACTCAAGTTACTCAAAAGAGTAACAGAAGAGGTTAGAAACAGATGAAAGAGGTATTTAGTGGGATCACAAAGTATATAACTAAACAGATAATGGAAGTAATAACCAAAATGATCTAAGAACTTTAGAACACACTAAAGCTAGCTGAAATGGGGGGAGCTTCAAGTGGTGGAGAGTAGGCAGCAGAGAAAGAGCCTGAGAGTTTCCATCCAGATGCTTCAATACAGCAATGAGATCAAGACAAGAAAGAGGGAATGGGTCCCCTGGACTCAGAAAGTATCTAAAGCATAAAGTGAAGCCCATGGAGAGAATAAAGAGAAAAACTTCAATGAGAAGCAGATAGCTAGCAGTCCCTTCTCCTTGAGACACGACTCACTGTGTGAGAGGAGCAATTCAGACCTGCAGAGATACATGGTAACAGCTGGTGACCCCAGAGGCCCCCATGGAGAGATGCAGCTGTGGAGAGGAGCAATGGACATGGAAGACTGCACTCTAGCTAGAGGTGAGTGCTGAGGGTTCAGTTGTCCCACGGGAGAGAGCACTGGTAGAAGCCATCTTGGAGAGGAGACAGCTGAGTTCAAAACTCAGAGTGGCTGTGGGCTTCCAGGCCCAGGGAAGATGCGCTGATGGCTACAGGCCAAATGAGCGTGGTCTTGGCCAGAAGGTGCAGGCTCGCTGAGATTATGTACTACACCAAAAAGCTGCTGCTGGCTTGCGGGGGTAAGTCAGCACAGACTGGGACTCTGTCTCCACACGCTGTCCACCAGTGACAGCAGAGACAAACCTGGAAGTGGACGTTTTTTTCCTGTCTCGCTTTTGTTTGTTTTTTGTTGTGGTGGTGACAGGTTTTTTTTTTTTTAATTCTCCTTCATTGTTTGATCTTATTTTTATTAGGGTGAACATGGTTTTCAGCCTTTTTGTGGCTGCGGTTCTGCTTTTTTTTTTTAATCATCTCTTCCTTCCCTCTTTCCCCCTACTCTTCTCCAGCAGTTTTTGAAAGTCTGATTCCCCCTTTGTCCTCCAGCCTTATTTCTAATCTCTTCCTTTTCTTCTCTATTTTCTCCCTAACCCCTTTGAAATTTTAACCCATGAGGGAAAAATTGACATACTGAAGACTTGTATACTACATATAATTTTCTGATTTATTTTCAATTTTATTATATAACCACAAATGTAGTTCATATAGTGAAAGGTGGCAAATTAATGGTTTCCTCAGTTTGTCATTTTCTAGGTATTTCATGCTATTGTTATTGCCAAAAGTGACGTAATTCTTTTTAAGCAGCTTTTCTTCCTGGTATTGCAAGACTGAGATTGACTAAGGGTCATAGAACATACAGTGGCACAGTCCCAAAGAACAAGCAGAGGCTGGGCCAAACAGCAACTTCTCATCCCCAACAAATTGAACAAGTAGGATCTTGCAACAGACTCAAAATCCAAAAGTCAGCTACACCTGTTAGACACCCTGGAGAAGTAGTCACCTCCTAAGGGTTCTAAATACCAGCAATAAATCAACCCACCATACACAATTTATGAGCATCACCCCAGGAATTAAACTAAAAGAGAAGAGAAAATGACAAGGTACTTGAAGAAAATGCAACCCCATACATCCAGCTCACCAAAGGCAAATCCAGGGGGCAAAGAGGTGGGACAATCTGAAAGCCACCCATCTGATCTCTCTGAAGTCATAATAACAAAGCAATTGAAAAAGGTTCTAGATAAAATCAAATAAGAAATAATTTCTCAGATAACTGCAGAGATGATATCCACAATGAAAAACTATAGTACTGACTTAATGCAATTCCAATCAAAATTCCAATAGCCTATCTCGAAGAATTAGAGAAATCACAAAATTCATTTGGAGCCAGAAGAGACCTAGAACAGCAAAAGCAATTCTGGGCAGCAAAGGCAAGGCAGGGAGCATCACGTTCCCTGACTTGAAATTATACTACGAAGCTACTGTGATAAAAACAGCATGATACTGTTGGCAAAAAAGACCCCCCAAAACAAAAAAACAAACAGACCAAAAGATCAATGGAATGGATTAAAAGATGCAGAAACAATTCCAGGTACCTTATTTTTGACAAAGGTGTCAAACACATTCACTGGAAGAAAGATAGCCTCTTTAATAAATGGTGCTAGAAAAACTGGCACTGCACATGCCAAAGATTAAAATTGGACCCGTATCTTTAACCATGCACTAAGCTAAATTTAGAATGGATCAAAGATCTAAATATTAAAACAGAAAAATTAAGTCTACTGAAAGACAGAATAGGTAAAATTCTTAAAGATATTTGTGTAGGCAAAGACCATGGGAAAAATGTTTGCCAGCTGTTCCTCAGAAAAAGGATTACTATTAGAACATATAAAGAAATAAAAAATATCAGACTTCCCAAATTTAAAGACCCAATCCAAAACTGGGCCTCTCAGATGAATACATACTTCTCAGATGAACAAATACAAACAGAAAATAAACATATGAAAAATTATTCAACATCACTGGTTATTCAAGAGATGCAAATGAATACAACACCAAGATGCCACCTCATCCCAGAAAGAGTGGCCGTCATCAAGAAATCCAGCAATAACAAATACTGGAGGAGCTATTGGGAAAAGGGACCCTTTTCCACTGTTGGTGGAAGTGTACACTGGTGCAACCACTCTGTAAATAAGTATGAAGGTTCCTCAAAAAACTAGGATTGGAGGTTTCACTTGACCCAGCTCTTCCCCTTCTGGGTATTGACATACTGAAGACTCATATACTACATTCCCAGAAGAATTGAAAACATAATACCACAAGGATATATGTGCAACCATGTTTACAGCACCACAATTTATAATAGCTATATCTTGGAAACAACACAAATGCCCATCAACTGAGGAATGCATAAAAAAGTGATCTTTTTATGCAATGGAATACTACTCAGCCATAAAGAAGGAAAAACGGCAGAATTTTATAGGTAAATGGATACAATTTGAGACCATATTCGTAAGTGAAATAAACCACACTCATATGTATGTTTCCTTAGTGTGAGAACCTGAGAGAGTAAATAAGATCTAAAATGTTCAATAGATATCGTAAAATGGGAAGACATTGTTCAAAAGGAAAAGGAAAGAAAGGATGGAGGAAAGGAGCAAAGAAGGAAGAGAAAAGCAAATATATACATAGTTAAGGTAGTTACACTACTAATTTCTCTTAGTTCATTGAAGAGGTAGGTTTGTACTCAGATTGTTTGGATAATTAAATGCCTATATCTTATATTCTAACTAACTAATTTAAAGATAACAATATGTAATGCAATAACCAATGTTATTTGCCTGTTATCTTGTTTTGAAATGTTTTTTTTCTCTTTAAAACAAAATATTTTCTTAAAGCTAGCTGTACTAAAAAAAATGATGCAAAACATGAATAATCAGATAGCAAAGCAGCAGAGTCCATGAAAAGTTTTCAATCAGAAATCCATATTACAAATTTTATTAAACTGAAAAGACAATGATGGCTTCAAAAACCAACTACAGTGACCAAGAATCAAGCCTTTTGTCTTAACCTTAAAATGACTGGTTTTTGTTTTGTTTTTACTTTGCCAGGTATGATAACTTTACATTCAAGGTCTGAATCCATACCGGCCTATCAACATCCAGTACGAGGTGGCAACACATGCAATCTTGCCTCACTTGGAGCACCTGGATTTTATGTGTATGAAAACAGACAATACACATTTTTGTATTATGTATTTTGCAAGTTTTGCTAGAGTACTGTGGAGAAGGTAAAGTCTCACCTCTACCCTTGGGGTTTCTGGCTTGTGCTGACTAAGATAATTTAACAGGAGAAAATATCCATTTTACTCCTTCCACACGTACATTGCGGTCCTTACCAAAACAAAACCAAAACATAGCAGTAGTAGAATACAACACTTGAATACCCAGTTGGAGCGACAGGAAAGTAAGGGTTAGTTTAACAAAGTTTGTTTGTCAGATTTCCCTCAGCCTCGACTCCTCATCTATAGTATTTCTGCTGATAGGAGGGCACCTTTCCCATGGCAATTTCTTCCCCTGCATTTGGAGAAGAAAAAGGAAAGTCAAAGTTCCCTTCTTGTACCTGCTATTTTTCAAGTGCCTTTATTTGAAAATAATAAGCATGCGAAGGTGGTATATTTTGATGTCCTACACTATCAAAGGATACAGTAAGGCTAGAGGTGTAGCTCAGGGACAGAGTGCTTGCCTAGCACAAGTGAAGGCCTGGGCTTGAGTCCAAGTCTGAAGGAAGAGCAGGTGGAGGCAGAGGCGAGGAGGAGGAGAGGGAGAGGGGATGGTGAAGAGGAAGAGAAAGTGAGGGGAGATACAATATGTTCATTATATACTCTGATGTCCATGACACATAAATTGGAAACATCTTTTGGGAAACAACGAGAAAATGAAACAAGTCTCAAAGAACCATCCACTATCCCAGTAACCCATGCACAGGAATTTACTTAAACAAAATAATGATATTATTTATAAATTATAGGATATAAATATAAATTATATGTTATATGTAAATGTTGTAAGGCAAAATGTTTACTACTACATTATAACTAAAAATATAAACAACCGAATGCTTCAATGTATGAAAACATTTACTAAATTATAACACAGCAATCCCATGGTATATTATATGCATTCAAAATAAAACTAAGCACCATGTATAAACGTGTAAGAGCATACAATGAAAAGGAAGAGTAGGTCCTGTAACTGAAAAGAGAGAGTTGCTGCAACAGCCAAGTGAGAAATACAACAAGGAGCATTAGAGAAGACAGAGACTTCAGCCCGGTATGTGATAAGAAGCAACACATTCGCTTAGGTTTCCAGGTGTGGTGACTGTCGTATGAAGTCAGAAACAATGGCTTATTCTGTTGGGAAGATGGAGTGTGACTCTGAACATGATCAGCATAACAATGCCATACATTCACTTGTGTAGTGTTTTACTGTTTGCCATGTCTGTTATACACATTAAAAGTATTCAGCTGGGCCAGGGATATAGCTCAGTGGCACAAGCACCTGCCTAGAAGTATTCATCTGCTCCTCTAAGAAGCCAACACAAACAGGCAATATTTTATTTCCACCTCCAAAGGCTGAAATGGAAGCTCACATGCAGATGATCTGGAACTAGACATCTTATCCCCTGATCCAAGCCCAATGTCTGTACAACTGCACATCCTGCTTCCAGATAATTAAAATAGTGGAATTTAACCTAGGGCTGGAAACTAGGGAAACAGAGTATGACCTGAAAAGGTAAGCAGGCTCAGCAAATCTTACAATCAATTCATAGATAACAATGCACATATGCTTTGTGGGGAGGGCGATGCCGGAAGTGCGCCTGGGTCACAGGGACCTAACTGCCTCCCTATGCAGTACCCATTCTCGTCCTCCTTACTAGCTGAATCCTGCAAGATGATGGCCTAGGATCATCGAGTTGGAGACCAGCCTGGGGTACAAAGTGAGCTCAAGGCCAGCCTGAACTGCATACGGAGACCCTGTTTCAAAGACAAAAAAAAAAAAAAAATTGTATCTCCCAGACTCCTGTGCAGACAGGAGTAGACAGGAATATATTTGGAAACTGATGAGTCAGCTTTTTTGTCCTTCTCTTCCTCTCCTGCCTGGAAAGCACACAGAATGGTTAGCCAGATTGGGAAACTAAAGAAAGGCCAAGGAAATTGAAAAATGTGCCCCCAAAAAGCACAAAGATACCCACTTTACACTACTGACCCAATATAAGCAAACCTCTTACTCCTGAATCCTTCTGCATAAAAAGTAAACCCTTACAATCAAGACCTATTATGAGTTCAGAACTAAAGAGCAACTTGCCTTTTGAGGCAAGGACATTCTCAAGGACAACCCTCGCCTCCCTCTTAATTGCTCTGTGGCTTAAGCTGGATGAATCAAAGATCATCTAACATAGCATTCTTTCAGCCGTAAGGTTGTAAAGCATTCAAACTTTGAACACTTTGCCTCTCAAACACTAAAGAGCAGAGCAAAGCAAAAGCACCAGCCCTTGATATTCATTCTACTCCATTTAAGTCAGAGACAACAGACTACAAGGTTTTCAATATTCCCAAAACAGTTCTTTTATTTGGACCAATATACCTGGCTACCCTTCTACACATATATACATGGGCATTAGTAACACAGAAATAGTGTTTTGACAAAATAGTTTCAAAGAAGTAATTTTCCTTAAAACATAATGCTAATTTTTTAAAAGTGCATTTAATAATCTGATCTAAAAAATCCTAGATATCCTAAAGATCACTTAATAGAAGACCTCCAAAACTAAAATTCGCTGAGAAAGTACCTGATTAGTGACTGGTATGTATTTAATGCCCAAACATTTGCCAAATAAATGAAAAGCACTATAAAGCTGAATGCAACTAAACAGTAGGATGTTCAGCATAATAGGAAATTAGCATATAATACAGAATTTCAGGCCCATCAGTGAAATAAAACAGTCAGTTGGTTGTGAAATAAAACTAATTTGGTTTCTGATAGTTTAATAAACAAAGAACTGGGTCATTACATTAACAAGTTTAAGCTTAGCAGTTTCCCTTAAAGAAGAATGCAAGGCTACATCCTATTAATTAAATGGCCTGGGGATGTACACAGTCATTACACATCAGGAATATCTGCAAACAGCTATAAAAATTCCGAAGTAACCCCAACAGTCTGAAAAGGGTAAGTGTATTTAGGTCTAAACTTGCAGCAAGCAGTAATTTCTAACTAGATGGCTTAGAAACTATTGAAAACACAGATTACTAATCAAGGTATTACACAATAGTCTTTTTTTCCTTCAAACACTGCATATTTGGTCCATTTATTACAGCATGGGTTACAATTAATTCTTTGGAGACAATGAGACACTATCAAAGAGCAAATTTCCTTCTTAGTAACTTTTTAAATAATTAATGAAAAATACAAGACAATTTGAAGCCTAATTTCTCTGAATGTGCTAGCAATTTGGTTTAGTCAGTTAACCACTTGGATAAGTATTTGAGATTTAGATTTTTTTTTTTTTTTGATCTTTTTGAAACAGGGTTTCACTATGCAGTTCAGGCTGGCCTTAAACTCATGGCAATCCTTCCTCCTGAATTCTGGGATTACAGGTGTGTGCACTTGTAACTTAAGAATTTAAGACAATAATGAGGAATATTTACGAAGTCTGCAGAATATTCTTCAAATATTAATAACTATAACAAAGATAAAGATCTAGAAATTGAAATTAACTTGTTTCTCATGTCAGATATAGTATTAATGGAAAATTATAGATACTAAAAATTTTCAGAAGGTGATATGAGTTATAATACAGAGAATCACAACAATGAAATGATATGAATAAACACTGAGTCCTAGCATGGGATCATAATGTATCACTGAATATATACACATAGGTCCACAATGTTTTCATCAATCTGACAATTACTGTACTGTGTGTTGTGAGTATATGTGTGTGTGTGTGTGTGTGTGTGTGTGTGTGTATGTAAAACCACTGGAATGGCAGATATTAGGGTAAAAAATAATTATCATCTGGGCTTTGTCAGAAAAACTCCAGTGGAATGATAGCCAACAAAATTACTATATTAATACTAAAAATTGAGTGGTAAAATTTACAACAAAGATGATTTTTCATTTTGGAGCTATTATTTGAAAATGTCAATGGAAACTATTATCTTAGTTACTTTTGCATTGCTAGGACAAAACAGCCAACATCCACAAGTTAAAGAATGAAAGGTTTATTCTAGCTCACAGTTTGCAGAAGCTCAGTGCATAGTCAGCTGGCTCCAAGGCAGGGTGGTATAGCAGAGGGATGTGGCAGAGCAGACACAGTCCATGGCAGGGCAGCAAGAAGCAAAGCCGAGATCGAGAGGAGAAGGGATATATACACAGTTCCAGGCCATGCCCTCAATAACCCACCTTTTCCTACCAGGTTTCCCCTCCCAGCATCACACACAGCTGTAAACCCATCAGGGGGCTAATCCAGCATCACACATCCATGGTCCAGTTACTCCCAAAAGCCCCATCTATTAGAACATGAGGCTTTACGGGGGACATCTAGATATAAACTGTAACAAATACTCTTGAACCCTTCAAAGACTGTAAGTGTAGTCTTTTTGCCACAGAAGAAACCACAAACATTTGTGTTCAGACTGTTATAAAGTTGTCAAAGTCAAGCTTGGTGTGGGAGACAACACCCTACCAGGTTAAGGCTGGGTGCAGGAGATAACTGCAGGCTAAACAGTTATCAAGACTAATAGTTAGGCTAAATAGTTATCAAGAGTCCATCCCCTTTTTGATTCTCCCTATCTACTTATACATAACTGTTGCCAGGTTAACACAAAAAATTTGTCTTCTTCTCTCAAAATGGCTCATGAATAGAACTTACTAGTTTAAAAAATATACTGGTTTTAAAGCAAAAGTAAGGAAAAGTGAAGCTATCCTAGAAAGAACGGTGACTCAAATACTATTCCTCTTTGCAATGCTCCAAAGTATCTTCAAAATTTCTACTAAATATTTTCACCTAACTCTAGCTTGCTGTAAGTATATTTTTCATAATTCAAATAAACTATTTAAATAAACTAGTTTAGTCATACTTTCAATAAACATTTAACAATCGCTTCTCAAAGAGATGTTTGCAAACCCCTGTTTACAGAAACATTATCATAATAGGCAAGTCATGGGAGCAATCTAAAGTCCAATGAGGAGTATCGTTCAGCCTTTACAAGGAAGGACACCTTGTCACATACTACAATCTAGATTAATCTTGAAGACATAATGCTAAGTGAAATATACCAGCCACCAAAAGATAAACATTGTGTAATTCCCTGTATATGAGGTATCTAAAGTGGTCAAATTTTTAGAAACTGGAAGTAGAATGGCAGATAACAGCTGCCAATGGCGGGGGGTTAAAGTTGTTTAATGGATAAAGAATTTCAGATAGGTAAGATTAAAAAAAAGTTATGGAAATCTCCATTACAATGCAAATCTATGTAATGCTACTGAATTCTATACTTCAAAATGGTAAAGATAGGGCCAGGATATCTGGCAAGCCCAAGGTCCTGAGTTTGATTCCTGGTACCAAACAAACAAACAAACAAAAATGGTAAAGATGGCAGCTACTGCGGGGAGCCATGCTGGATTGCTTCAAAGCCCTGGACATCTGAGGACACATAAGGACATGACCCTGCTGTCTAGCACAGGCATACAATGGGGTACACTTATATACACATGACTTAGCATAGATAATTGTGCATGCACTACCTAGTTATGACAATCTACAAGAACGTAAACTTTGGTAATGGCCAATATATGGGCTGTAAAACAAAGACACATGCTTGCTGTGTCTGGTATTAGCTTGCTTCCTTTTCTCTGGGGTCTCAACCACAAAATATCCCTTCCGCTCCCCAACCCGAACACTATAGTTTGAATGTGGCTCCCTTCAAAATTCAGGTGCTGAAATTTAATGGTCAGTATGATATTAAAGGTGGTATCATTTTGTGTGTGTGTGTGTGTGTGTGTGTGTGTGTGTGTGTGTGTGAGAGAGAGAGAGAGAGATACTAAGCATCAAACCCTGAGCTACAGTTTCAGCCCTTTTTTATTTTGCTAACTTGCCTAGGCTGAGCTTGAATGTGAGATCTTCCTGCCTGAGCTGCCTAGGGATCACAGACTTTGCCTCTGCTTACAACTTTAAAGGTGGTATCTTTTTTCAGTTTTTCTATTGCTATGTGTTTGATAATACATAAGGAATACACTGATCATGGGAAGCTGGTACATACACATCTTAGTCCTTTTTATTTCCCCTACCACTCCTCTACCTTCTCTCTCCCTCCATCCTTAGAACACTTTTTCATATGAAAAGGTCCACCTCCCTATTTGGTATCATCTGTCTTTTATTTTGCTCTTTAAATCATTTATACTTTGGGTTTCTCATGTAAGAGAAGCCATGCTGTATTCTACCTTTTGTGTGTGGTTTATTTCATGTAGCATTATTAACTTAGTTACCTTCTACATTGCTGGGGCAAAATAACCAACACCTGAAACTTTAAGGCTAGGAGGTTTATTTGGGCTCACATTTCAGTGCATAGTTGGCTGGCTCCCAGGTGTGATGACAGGACACAGGCACATGGCAGGGGAAATAGCTGCTCATGATATGGCAGCCAGGAAGCAAAGAGAGATCAAAGGAGAAGATGGGAATGGAGATATAATCTTACAAGTCATGCTTACAGTGACCTGCCTTTTCGTACTAGGACCTACCTCCTAACAAGAAGTCAGCTATAATGCTGCTATTATCCTGTCACCTTCCAAAGTTCCCAACTATGCTTTCACAAGGCTTTAGAAGGACATCTAGCTATAATCCGTAACATCCTGCTCTTGGCCCCCAAAAGGCTCATGTGCACTTCTTTATGCAGACTGCTCTTAGTCCACTGCTAAGAATTACCAAAATCCTAACACTTCTAGCATGGCTGAAAAGACCAACTCCCAAGTCTTCTCTGAGACTCAAGGCAAACTCTTAGCCATAAATTCTGTATAAATCAAAACAAGGTCAAATAATTCCAGCATACAGTGGCACAGGTAACCATTTCATTCCAAAAGGGAGAATTAGGGACACAGAAACAAATAGGACAAAAACAAGACTGGAACCTACCAGGCAAAATATTAATTTCTATAGCTCTATGTCCAACAACCAGGATAAGATGTGGCGAGATGCAAGTTCCAAAGACCTTGAGGAGGTGCACTCTATGGCATTATTGATGGTTAGTCTTCCTGGTTTCTCTCTTGGGCTGGCTTTGCTCAGATGTTTTATGTTTCTGATTTCTCCAACATTCTGGGGTTTCCACTGCATTTTCAGCTTGACCCTGACATCTTCATGAACTTCCCTCTCAGGAATATACTGCCTGGCCTCTCAAGCCATCTGAAACCTGGATGGAAGCCTTCCTGGCCCTACAACTCTAACAATCTGCATGGAAAAAAAAAAAAAAAAAAACAAGAAACACCCCAGGAATAGCACTAAGGTCTGTTAGCAGCTTGAACAGTAGCAAGGCCTTTTAGCAGCATAGTTGTAGGGAAGTCCAAGTGTCTGGAGGGACTGTAAATAAAATTCCAGGGAACAAATCCCCTAGAGGGCTACTCTTCAGCACAGTGACCTGGGGGTCTCTTGTCAAATCAGTCTTATTTTTGCAATTTTGACCTTGGAAAGGTCGGGCCTTGTTCGTTCCAGAGATACCTTGAGCCGTTTTTCCTATTATCTTGATCCAAAGGACTTAGCTTCTTTTTCTTTTTTCATATCCAAAGGTTTATTTACTTGACAAAAATACAAAATGATACTATTACAGAGAAAAGCTGTCAAACATTACAAACATCACAAAATGCATAAATAAAATCATGCTTTGATTAATAAACCAAGAATTGCTTTAAGAAACTTTCTTTTTCTCCTCTTTTTTTTTGCTCTTTATTTACATTTGCATTCTCATACATTTAAGCTTGTTTGACTTATTCACTTAACATTATGGTCTCAAAGTATATGTTTCCTTAAATATCACTCAAACTATCTCTATGGCAGGGTAATATTCCATTCTGTATAAATGTCACATTTTCTTTATCCATTCATTTGTTGATGGGCATATAGGTGGCCTCCAAGATTCAGCTATCATGAATTGTGCTACTGTGAACATGGACATACATGTATCACTGTAATATGATGTCATTGCCTCTTGGAGGAATATACCTAGAAGAATATCTGGATCAAATAGAATTTCTGGTTTCTCTTTGAGTAACCACATGCTGATTTCTATGATGGTCACACTAGTTTACACTCCCACCAACAATGCAGAAGGGTTCCTTTCTCTCTGAAGCCTCACTAGCATTTGTAATTATTTGATTTCTTGTTGATAGCTGTTCTTCCAGAGTAAGATGGGAGTATCACTGCTGTTTAAATTTGCATTTCTCTAATGATCAATAACATTCAACTTTTTAATGTATTTGCTAGCCATCTGTACTTCAGAGAAGTTTCCTATATTTGGGGGCATCTAATTTTTTTGAGTTCTTTATATGTTTTACATGTTAGTCCTCTGTCCAATAAGTAGCTGGCAAAATAATTTTTCCCATTCTATATGTTGTCTTTTTACTCTGTTGGCTGTTTCCTTTTAATTTGATATGGTCCTATTTGTTGATCCTTGATATTCTGTCATTGGGGGTTCTATTCAGAAAGTCCTTTGTCTATATCTATGTCTTCAAGAATTTTATCTATTTCATCTTCCAGGAGGGTGTTTCTGTTTTAATATTTAGATCTTTGATTCATTTTAATGTTAGTTTACTATACAGTGAGAGATATAGGTCTAGATTCAATCTTCTGCACAAGGATAGCCAGTTTTCCCAGCACCACTTGTTAAAGAGGCCATCTTTCCCCCAGCACAAGTTTTTGGTACCCTTGTTGTCTTAGTTACTTTTCTCATTGCTAACACAAAGTACCCAAAACCCATCAAAAGTTTATTTTACCTCACAGTTTATAGAGGTTTTAGTATATAGATGGCTAGCTCCAGGGCAAAGTGGCAGAGGAGAAACAGTCCACGGCAAAGCAGAAACCAGCAAGCCTCCCTCTTCCTTTTACCTCATCCAAGCTACCTGCCTTTTTGAGTGATGTCAACCACCTTCAGGGTGGAGTTTCCCTCATCTACCCCCTTTAACTCCATATCACACCTTTCATCCACATTCACACATCCTAATCCAGCCACCTTCAAAACTCCCCACCTAGGACTACATGATGCTGTGAGGAGACATCTACACAGAAGCTGTAATACTTCTTCTGTAGCCTTTATTCTGCTCCAATGATCCACATGTATTTTTTCCCCAACACCATGCTGCTTTTATCACTATAGCTCTGTATTATAACCTGTGTTTTGGAATTGTGTTAGATCCTGTCCTGCTGTTGGAGCCCAGGATTACTTTTTCTTTCAATACTATTCTTTTCAACTACCAAGCTTTTCTCTATCTCTGTAGGTACTTTTTTTTTCTGGCAAAACTGAAAACTTTTAAAATGAGCTTTTTGCTCCTGATTTTCAGTGTAACCTGGCTAAAAGCCCTCTAACAGCATCTATGGCACAACTCCCACATTGGGCTACCTTGAAACTTCCTTCACTAGATTAATTTATCTGCTACCCTTAATCATATTCTGCTGCAAAGTTGCAGGACATGAGTAAAATGTAGATTACATTTTCTAATAGTGCACAAACATGTAGCCTTGAGACTAACTGCCAATGGAGTTCTCATTGTCTACTAAAATCTCCTGAGCCTGGCTTCTACTATCTGCCTTGTCATTAGCATTCTAGTCTTCTAAGCTCTAATTAGAACCTTCCATCAAGCTTGCCTCACAACATTATAGGCCTCCTTCTTCAGCCAGCATCACCAAATCTTTCTCAATTCCTTCCAGTAACCAGTTCCAAAGGCTTCCGAACCATAGTCAGGTAGTGTCACAGCAACAACCCCACTTCTCTGTTACCAAAATCTGTCTTAGTTACTTTATTCTTTTTTTTTTTTTTTTTATAGTTACTTTATTCATTGTTGGAACAAAACACCCAACACCAAAAACTTAGAGGAAGAGAAATGTATTTTGGTTCATGTTTCAGTCTATAATTGGCTACCTCCAAGGCAGGAAGCACAGAACAGGGACATGGCAGAGGAAATACCTGCTCAACATATGGCAACCAGGAAGCAGAGACAGATCAAGAGAGGAGCAGAGAAGGGAGATATAATCTGGGTCATGCCTACACTGACCCAGATTACCAGGGTCCTGCCAGCCCTCATCTCTTGACAGCAAGCCAGCTATAGTGCCCGCATAATCCAGTCACATTCCAAAGGTTCCACATCAGATCACATGAGGCTTTAGGGGGACACCTAGATAGAAAACAAGGCAAGCATGGTCTCCAGGTGTATTTCTTTTCCTACAAAGACTCAAATTTTAACGGCAGATGTCATTTATATAGGCTGTTTCTAGGATTTACTTATTGTGCATTGTGCTGCTATAAACATGGGTGGGTATACAGTACATATATCACAGGAATATGATGTCTTTAACTCTTTTGAAAAGCTACACAGAAGGGCAATAGCTGGGTCAACTGGAATTTCTACTTATAGTTTTTGAAGATTTCTATAGATGTCCCACTAGCTTACATTTCCACCAACAGTGTAAAAGGTTCTTTTTCATCTACAACCTCACCAGCAGTTGAGTTGATAACAGCTTCTTTTTCCAGAGTGAGATGGAATATTGGTGTTGTTTTAACTTGCATTTCTTTAATCACCAAAAATCCAGAACACTTTTACATGTATTTATTGGGCATTTGTATTTCTTTTTCTAAGAAGTAGCTATTTATTTCAATTGCCTATTTTTTAATTGAGTCTTTGTGGGGGACCTAATTGTTTTTTTTTAATTCTTCATATATTCTACATATTACTCCTGTTTGAAGAATAGCTAGATTTTTTGCCCATTCTATAGGTCATCTTTTCACTCTGTTGTTTCCTGTTATGCAGCTCTTTGATTTAATAACATTTGATTCTTGGTGTTGTACTACTGACATTCTGCTCAGAATATCCTTCCCTATCCTATGTCTTCAAGCATTCTGCCTATTTTATGTTCCAGCAGATTATTTACCTAAGTGTTTGATTCACTTTTATTTATAGTACAGAGTGAGATATACTGACCTAGATTCTTTCATTGTTTTTGTTTTTGCATATGAATATCCAGTTTTCTTGGCACTATTTGTTAAAGAGGCTATCATTCTCCAGCATATGTTTTTGGCCACTTTGTCAAAGATTAGATGGCTAAATGTGCCTGGTATTATTTCTGTATCCACTGTTCTGTTGCACTGATCCACATGTCTATTTCTATGTCAGTACAATGTTGTTTTTTTATCACTAACTTTGTAATATAACTCAAAATCTGGATGCCTCCTGCTTTGGCCTTGTTGCCTAGAAGTACCTTTGCTATTCTGGGTCTCTTCTGGGTCCATATAAATTTTATGATTTTTCTTCTAGTTCTGTGAAGGATGCTGTTGATTTTGATTAGAATTGCAGTAAATCTATACATCTACGTGCTGTGAAGTACACCCCTCCCTTGCTCCAGGGACCCTTATGTCTGTACACCCTAGGAATGGTAAACCACACAAGCGGCAGCATATGCCTGACAATGTTGGCAGATGCAGAATGCAAACAGACCACTGAACTCTGTACTGGAAATAAGCAGCAAGGGGTGTCAAGCCATCTGTTGGACTTACTGCCAGTAACTTTCAGACCCAGCCCCCTCTGAAAACCACATGCAATTGGCTTGGCGTTTCACTACAGAGGGCAGGACCATCATGTCCTTCCAGCCCGAGCTTGCTGCTGCTGAAACCTCTTAGAGTAGTTGGGGGGAATCTGTGACCAGCCTGCTCTGTTTCCAAGACTACCTCCCATGAACATTTCCTGCCCAGTCATTGCGGTAGGATGACCCCTGAAAGTATAGTTCTGTGACTTCTGATTATTAGAGCACCTCAGTCTTAAACAATGAACCCATTCACAAAATGGCTCCTGGTCACTTCCAAATATAGCACTGGATTTCTTCTCCAATTCTAGCCTTCCCTGTGGAAGATGTTACTTCTGAGTAAAATTCCATACTGTATTTGCAGCTTACAATATCATAGGTGTATCTTGGAACCACAGCTTCCAGTCCAGTTTCTCCTCCAGTGCACTGTTTGTCAACCTTGGGCAGCCTGAGGCACACCCACTCCCCAGGAGCGGGCGTGAGCACTCCAGCCCGCTTTGTTCTTTTCTCTGCATTATCTTCAGCTTCTCCAGCTTCCCCGTGATTGCAGGTATTCCTGCTGGCACTTTCGTGATTACCAGAGCTCTTCTTCCTTTTCTCTTCACTGAGTTGTTTTCCAGGTGTCCTAGAGAGGCCGTGATATGCTGCCAGTTTTCACACTGTCATTTCTCTCCCCAGTGGTATCTTTAAGAAGTAGTGAGATCATGAGGGCTCCTCGCCATGTGTTAGAATAAAGCCCTTATACAAGAAGATTCATACTTCAGGCTAGCTTGCTCTTCCCTCTTTTGCCATGGACGGACACTATGTTCTTGCCCTTCAGAGGATATAGCAACAAGGTGACACTTGAAAGCAAAGAGCAGCCCTCATGAGACAAGGAAAGCTGCTGGCACTTTGATCTTGGACTTCTTAAGGATTGTAAATTGTAGAACTACAAGAAAATAAATTTCTGCTCTTAATAAATTATCCAGTCAATGGTGTTTTTTATAGCAACACAAATGGACCAATTTATATTATGGGTTTTTGCTACAATAAAAATGATTCAACCATATGGTCTTTCTGATATTCATTGAATACACAGTATTTTAGCTACATTATGAATTGCACGTCTTCTAGCATAGAAATTCTCTTAAAGTACTTTTTTAGATTATAGTCTTTTTTCTTTCTCTAACCTCTGTCTTTTTCCCTTTTAAAAATAAGGACAAAGATGATATACAGAGTATGGTGCCTCCCACTGAAGAAAAGTGAATCTAGTTACATAGGAGCATCAGCTCTATGAGGAATCCAAGTTTCTGTAACACTGGGATGAGCTACTTCTTTGGAAGGATTGGAAAAAGAACACTCAAACTATGCTCTTCTCTTCTGCAAGGCATAGGCCTGGCCATAACTGAAATCAGACAATCCCAAATAAAGAAAATATCATAATTCTGAAAAACAGCATCAGACTTAAAGGACTGTAACTTTTAACTTCACAGAAATGCTTCAACCAATATGTAATACTGCAAGTAGCTCTTTGACCTGCTTTTATGAATTTATGTTGTTTTTTTTTTTACCTCTTGTTCATATCAGCCTTATCTAATTTAAGGCAAAGTCTTCTTCTACAGAAGTATTCTGCCCACTTAACTGACTTTGTAATGATAACAAACAAAGCCACTCACTCCTGAGTGGTATTTCTAGACAGGCTGACAGTTTAAGATAGGGTCAAAAGTTCCACAGAAACAATTCAGATATCCTTTAATGCGAAATAGGAAGTTACTTGTCAAAATGTGTATAAATGCTGCATTTTCATCAGATTTCCCTACCCTTTAAGACCTCAAATTAAAAATCAATGATTTCCTCAAAAAGTTGAACATGAAGTTATGGTATGACCTAACAATTCCACTTTTAGATACATGACCAAGAGAACTTAAAACACATTCACAAAAACCTTGTACATGAATTTCCATAGCAACATTAAATACAGACCAAAAAATGGAAATACCCCCAGTATCTGTCAGCTGATGAGTAGCTAAACAAAACATCATAGATCCACACAGTATTATTTAGCCACAAAAAAGAAATTAAATTTTAGATAAACCTCGAAAAGCATGACATTATAGGAAAGACGAGAAACAGGGACACTGAAATAGTTTAGGCAAAGAAATGTGGATGGTTTGGACTAGGAACTGATAGTGCCAGAGGACAAAGGGAGATTAGTTAGATGCAGAATTGACCTTTAGAGTCATCAGCATGAAAAAGATGAAGAGAGGAGATGAAGTTTGGAGGAATTATCAATGGGGAAAGTTAGAATGTAACCTCAGAAGAGAATCAGAAGGCTCTCGGTCACATCCTGAATATCGAAGAGGTGGGACATTTTCATTTTATACCATCAGCAATTTGTTAAGGATTTTTTCATTGCTATGCACTTTCTGCCCCGTTTCCCAGAGCCCCCAGCAGCGCTATCTTGGCCTGTCCCTATCTCATCTAATCACAAAGGCCCGCCTCAAAGCACCCCCTCCTTGAAGCATTTTCCTTTTCTTTACTGAGATCGCTCCTGCTGATGACTGCCATCACTCAGGACTGTGTACTATGGATAATACTCAGGAGACCAGAGATTAGTCACGCTTTTTTTCCTTTCTAGGTTCCTATACCCACTGTGAGCTCCTTGATGAAAGGTACTGGTATAAACGTTCACAAGTTTGTAGATCCCGCGGCAGTTTACCGAACAGTGCGATGCACGGAGGAGTCACTCCCTAAATGCTAACAGGGATCTCCAGCTCACGGTCATGGGCCTGCAAACCTCATTCGTCTGCTAAAGTAGGGTTCTAAAGAAGATAAATAAAAGCTCATAAGCCCTGCTCACAAAACTCCCAATTTATTTCCAGTTATCTCAAGGGGTGCATTCTAATGTCACAAGTTTCACTTTAATCCACTCTTTCAGAACACCCTGTGCGTGAGCGCAATAGCACTGCTAGAATGCTGGAACATGAGTCCTGTCCAACAAAAATCTGGATAAATCACGATTAGAGGAAGGTCACATTTACAAAAAGCTAGTCACTTTCTCCATAGCCTAACACAAGGATCCAGAGACCGGAATGGGGCCAGAAGACTCATCGGGCACAGGGCTGTGCCTGGCGCTAATCTCAGCCTGGCACCTACCTTCGTCCCCTGAAGCTCCAGCTGCGGGAGCCAGGCGCGGGCTTTCCTGGGTGCCCGCTGCCATGGTTCCCGCGAGGCAGCTTCCACGCCAACACACTGCGAGCGGAGCGGAGGAGTCTGCAGGCGCCGCCGGAAGGACACCCGCGCCGTGCGGCCTCGCCCGGAAACGGCGTTCCGCGGTCACGTGACTGCGCGGGGCGGAGCCACGCCGGTTTGGTTTGTTTTGGTCCGCGGCGGTGGCGCGGCTCCCAACACGTGCTCTGGCGCGGGGTGTGCTCTGCAGTCCCCCGGCCACAGCTTTCCTTCGCGTATCCCTAGCTTCGTTTCTGCTTCTCCTCCTTTTCTAGTCCAGTTCTTCCTTTCGCCTGTGCTTTCCCCACCCAGTACTACTGAAGTTTCAGGGTGGTCTCTGCGCCGCTCCTATCAGTCTTGGGTACCAGCACAGCTCTAGCTTCCCTCCAACCCCGCTACCTTTTTGGCAGCAAGGTGACTTCATCGGGTTTCTGAGGCAGCCCGGGAACAAGAACCTCTGGCACGGTGTCCTTTAATTGCGTTCCTTGTGACTCATTCCCCAACCCAAACAAGCCTAACTGCTGGACTTAGGTTTTCAAGGACCAGGACAGCTGTCAGACTTCACGGTTTGTTTATCAAAACAAACGGCTGGCGGGCCAGAGATCAACAACCCCGCTCTTCCTTGCTCACCCTTTCTCTAGCCCAAATCACAAGAGATAGATCTAAGACCCTTCGGGGCACAAATCTTCCAACCTTAACATAATCTTTAGTCCTCGCCTACTGAGTGATACTTTATAATCCCACCGGGCATGTAAGGCACAACAAAGGACAACTGATATGACTAGTTATAAAACTAGGTAGCACTTACACACAGAGAAATGATATTCAGGATCCTCTTACATCTCAATCTTAGCCTATCCTCCCGGTGATTTCCGAAGGTCTAAACCCAATAAAAAGGTAAAAAAAAAAAAAAAAATTAAAAAATAAAAGGAAAGTCAACCCAACACAGGAGCAAGCATTATTAGGCTGGTGGCCTGAGGTCGCGGAGTTGTTTGTTAGGCACGTGATGTAAACTTGGGCACTTCCTCCAGTAACCCCCGACTTGCTCAACCTCCGCCGCCACAGCCTCCCGGGAGCGTCCCTCTACCGCCTGCCGTCTTTTCTCTCCCCAGGATCGGCGCCCCAGTTCGGCTCCCCTCGCTGCATCCCCGCGCCCCCACAAACGGGCAGGGCGGACCCGATCTCCCCCCACCCCTGCCCCCGCCTCCCGCCTCCTTTCGGGCCGGCTCGGCGCGCAGGCGCACAGGCGCGGCCGGCGGCCAGCGACCTCGGCGGCTCAGGCTTCGGAGCTCGGGCCGCGTCTGCCGGGCTGCTGGGCAGCCGCGGGCGCGCCGGGCCGGGCGGGCGGGCAGGCGGCGCCATGGGCTCGGGCTGGAGCAGCGAGGAGGAGCGGCAGCCGCTGCTGGGGCCCGCGCTCGGGCCTGGGCCGGGGCCCGCGCGGAGGAGCCGGGAGGCGGCCGCGGCGCTGCCCGCGGCGGGCCCGGGCCCCGGACGGGTGTACGGGCGCCGCTGGCTCGTCCTGCTGCTCTTCTCTCTGCTGGCCTTCGCGCAGGGCCTGGTCTGGAACACCTGGGGCCCCATCCAGAACTCGGCGCGCCAGGCCTACGGCTTCTCCAGCTGGGACATCGCGCTGCTCGTGCTGTGGGGGCCCATCGGCTTCCTGCCCTGCTTTGCGTTCATGTGGCTCCTGGACAAGCGAGGTGAGGGACGGGCCGGGGCGGGAGTCGCGGCGGCACTGCCCCTCCTCGCCGGCCTGCCCGCCGGCTCCCTGGACTTGGCCTGAGGGGTATGTGAGGTGACCGAGCATTGCCGGCGTCCGGCTGCCGACTTGACCCGGAGACCCCAAAGCCACAATTATGGGGAGGCTGCTTTGCAAATACTTATTTCTTTAATCGAGGACCTTTGTGCAATACTAGAGATTCAAGTGATCCTCAAAGGAGCACGTTTTTGGTTATTGTGGACATCAGAGCATTCCAGTGCACGTGCTGTAAACGTTTTCTACACCTGACAAAAAATGACTAATGCTTTGACTTCAGAGAGATTTGGGATGTTGAGGGTGAAAGGTGAGAAAATGGATTGATGATGCCAGATGTGAGGAAGTGGTAATGAGTTGGCTTTGTATAATAGATGGCTCCTGCCCTGGATAAGCTCTTGAGAAGCCTAGATCTGACGCTTGGGTTTCTGGAAGGCAATGCATCACAGCTTTTAAAATGTGTGTACGTGACCATGTAGCTTTTTCAGATGCGGTTTATGACTCAGGTGAAGCTCCTGGATGAACGAAGGTTCTCTTGCATGCAAGAGTACCATGGATGTCTCACTACTGCTTGCCAGTGTGATTACATGAGGAGGTCTTAGGGAAAATGGTCTTAGAATTGAGAGTCAAGATACTGAGTTACGCCGCATAAGGAGTACAGTAAATGATTGGTAGTGATAATCTACCCTTAAGAAGCTGTTGTGCAATATTTTAGATTTATGAGTTGGATAATGATTGAACTACTTTATATATTTTCTGCTAACGCAACCTTTTATAAGTTTTATCGAAATGAGTTGTTTGGTTAGATTTGGATAATTAGCCTTGTCTACAGTGGCTGCTATAACAAAATGCCACAAAATAGGTGCCTTATACAAAACAGAAATTTATTTCTCACAGTTTGGAAGGCTGGGAAGTTCACGAAGTCTTGGGCAGGGTCCCTGTCCGGTGAGGGCCTGCTTCCTGCGCTGTGTTCTTTTCCTTGTAACTTCTCATGTGGGAAGAGGCCAGAGATCTCCCATTAGCCCTGTGTAGATTAATGTCCTGGTAGCCTAACCACCCCCAAAGGCTCAATCCCGTAATTCTTTCACCCTGGGGATTAGGATTTCAATATATGAATTTGAGGGGATACATGGAGAGCATAGCAAATTTAAGTGTAGGTCAGCGTGGCAGCGCAATTGTCTGGCAGGTAACACTCAAATTATTTGTTATGAGAGCATTAAATGGCAGGATGGTGGTAGCAGCTATACTTGCTCTCCCATCCTGGTTCCTGACAATTCCGCCGTAGGAATCCATCTGGAAAAAGACTATGGAATTGGTGCTTGTGAATCCATCCACAGCCAATGACGATGGAGCTGCTAAAATGGGAAGTCAGTTTTAGGCGCAGGAGCAGTGTTCAAAAGATGAGGAGAAAATAGTTCATAACAGTCTGTACTGGTGAGCATTGACTTGGAGGTCGTTTGACAAATTTTAAAACTTTGTCGCCGGGCGTGGTGGCGCGTGCCTGTAATCCCAGCACTGGGGAGGCTGAAGCAGGAGATCGCTGGGAGTTTGAGGCCAGCCTAGGTTACAAAGTGAGCTCAATGCCAGCCTGAACTGCCTAGAGAGACCCTGTCTCAAAAAGACAAAAAAAAAGTTTATGGAACAAGATTGATGAAAGCTGCAAAAATCATGGTGTATAAGACAGAGGGATCTGGGTGTGTCAGGCTTCAAAGGAAACTGGATTTAGATCAAGTGAAAGAGGAATTGGACTTAACCACAGTACATGTAGTTCTAGGAGGAAGAACTGAGCTGAGTGCAGTAACCCATTCAATACACGGAAGAACCTTGTGAAAGTGAAAGGTCTCCAGGTCGTAGAGGGGTAGGTCTTTGCAGGTGTGGCACTCCGGGCAGACCACACACTTATGCAGAGGGGATGTGCTAAATCCCAAGAAAGAGCTTCGTGTATTGAAGCTTCTTTGAGAGTTTCTCATTTTCCTTTGAGAGTTTTTTTTTTTTTTTTTTTTTGCTTTTAAACTAAGTTGCAGGCTTTATTTGGATTTTATCATTTTTTTCCACTAATATCTTTCTCCTATTCTAAAATTCATTCTAGGGTCTCATACTGTATTTGCTGCTTCTTCTTAGCTGGACCCCCACCCCCAACCTGACAATTTCTTGGTCACTCTTTTAAAGGTTGACCCAGTTTAGGGGTGTTAAAAGGCTAAATTATGATAAATATAACTATGGCTCTAACGGTTTTTATTTGTGACTGGTGAATTTGGCAGCCTCCGTTCTATAAAATAGAATGAGAATTCTCACTGGGAAAACAAAGAGTAGAGTGGGAGCAGGAAACAGAACAATAGTTTAAAACACACACCTCTACACCCACACCCTGATTGGTTGGTTGACACCACATCACTATGGTTCATTTTTTTGGTAAAAATTAAAGCAGAAACTTCCTTATCAGGCTGACTCGAGTAGACTGAAATTTCTTGCTTTCAGGAAAAACTGGTCTGCTTTCTCTGCTTCCCTAAAGTTTCAATGTTTTTAATTTCAGTTTGATTATTTAGCATGAATGACTCTGTTGGTGTTTCCCTCTGGTCTTTTGGATCCTACTGCAGGAGGTCAATCCAAAACAGTGACCTCCCATAATTTTTGTGTAAAAAGGAAAAATCCTCTTTTCTAGTTTCTTTTCATCAAAGGAAGTTTTTAATGTTATGCTCTAACTTTAGCCAGTCTTGTTTTTCTGGTAGGAAAACGTTAATTTTCATCCTTTTTGAAATAATGGTATGTGTTATCCATGGCCAGATAAACTAGAAGCTGCTTATTCATTTCATAAAGTAAATTACTTTAGAACTTATTTCTTAAAATATATTTTTGTTAGTACATATTTTGTGATACATAACGAATACATTCTTCTGGGGTGATGGTGCATATCCATTTCATATCTTAGTCATTTTTAGTTCCCCTTCTCGCTCCTCTGCTTCCAACCCTGCATTCCTCTCTCACCTGCAAAACACCTGCCTCTCTCTTTCCTACGGTTTTTATTTCATTCTTTAAATTATTTTTGCTTTGTGTATCTCATATAGGAGAAACCATGTGATATTTAACCTGTGTCTGATTTGTTTGGCTTTGTAGATGGTCTAAAGATGTATCCATTTTTCTACAGATGACTCAAGTTTATCCTTCTTTATGACTGAGTAGTACTCCATTTTCTTTATTCATCTGTTGATGGACATATGTGTCATTTCCGAGATTTAGCTATTATTAGTGGTGCTGCTATAAACATAGGTGTACATGTACCACTGTAATACAATGTAATGCAGTCTTTAACTTTTTGGAAGAGAAAGGGTAGATCTGGGTTGATTGGAATCTATTTTTAGTGCTCTGAGCAATCTTCATTCTGATTCCCATAATGTTGGCACCATTTTAGAGTTCTACCAACAATGTATAAGGGTTCTTTCACCGGTGTGTGCCAGGTGCTCCACGCCACCCCTGGAGTGCCACTTGGCCCCCAGATGTGCCAGGTGCTCTGCCCTGCCTCTGGGGTGTGCCAGGCACTCCGCCCAGACCCGGGGGCATGCCAGACCTCCACCCCTCCCCCAGAGCTCCACTTGGTCCTCAGGCCATGCCAGGTGCTGCACCTGGCCCCCAGGAAGACCCTGAAGACTCGCCTGAGCCTATAGACACGCACACGCTGACAGTCTGGCAGTTCGCTGTGTAACCCTGCCTACCCGACTGGACACTCCACAGCTGTGAGGGCTTGCCAAAGGGTGCATCTCCTCTTCCTGCCATAGCAACTTGTGTACATCCACGTAATATACAGCATATTTAGAAGCAACTAAGTCTCTGCCCACAGTAATAGAATGAGGGAGTAAATAAACCAAAAGTGCAGTTATTACCAGTGGGAAGATCACAGACAGGGTGGTAGAATGATGATGGTGAAGTAGAGAAAATTGATTAATTGAATGAGCCATCATTTATATAACTGAGTAATAAAGATGAAGATAACATTATGTAATACAACATCCAGTGGTAACCCCCTACTATTTTCTCTGTAATCTGGTATTTCCTTTATTGTTTTTGTGTTAACAAATGCAAAGACAACAAACACTATGTAATACAGCATCCAGTGATGGTTCTCTATTATCTCCTCTGTAATTTGGTATATCCTTTATTGATTTTGTTATAACAAATACGAAGATAGCATTATGTTATACAGCATCCAGTGCCAATTCCCTACTATCTTCTTTATAACTTGGTATTTTCTGTATTGTTTCTGTGTTATTCTGGGTTCTTTTATCTTAAAAAAAATCTTATCAAAGGCCTAAATGAGAATAATGATAAAGAAGTTAGTAATGATTAATGATAAAGAAGATAATCTAAGACAGAATTCTTGACCTTTTTTCTTGCCTGATGCACACAAGAGATGAGGATCACAATCTGATATTCTCCCATGACAGCATCCAGCTCAACTCCTAGTTTCAGGCTAAACCCACTCCCCCATCCCCTCCCTGGTTAACAAAGCAAATGATGGGAACTGATATTATAATAGTGTCCCTCTTGATTCCAATTTATTTTTTAAATGGTTTGTTTTCAATCTTGAGAATGTTAGCCATTAATAAACTTGTGACCTTATGATTTAAAAAAAAAAAGGGGGGGGTTCTTTTTTTCCACAACTGACCCACAGTTGTTTTTTGAGTTCATGATGATAGTGATTCTTTCTGGAACAAGATGAAATCTCACTGGTTTTTTACTTGCATTTCTCTAATAAGCAAAGATGCTGAGCATTTCACATATATTTATTGGCTATTTGTATTTCTTCTTTTGAGAAATGTTTATTCATTTTGATTGCCTATTTTTTGATTGGGTCTTTGGGGAGGTCTAATTTTTTAGTTCTTTATATGTCCTAGATATTAGTCCTCTAATGAATAGCTGGAAAAGTGATTTTTTCATTCTGCAGATTGTCTCTTCACTATGTTGGTTGTTTGTTTTGCAGTTTTAAAAAAGTTTCCCAGCAGATTATTCCTATTTTTAACATCTAGGTCTTTGAGTAATTTTGACTTTATTTTAGTACAAGGTAAGGGTATGGGTCTAGATTCATTATTTTGCATATGGGTAGGCAGTTTTCTCAGCATTATTTGTTAAAAAGGCCATCTTTTCTCCATCATATTTTTTTTGGCTCCTTTGTCAAAATCAGATAGCTGAATGTACCTGGGATTGTTCTACATCCTCTATTCTGTTCCACTGTTTGACATGTCTGTTTCTATGCCAATACCATGCTGGTTTTATTGTTGTAGCTTTGTGATATAACGTGAACTCTGGGGTTGTAGGCTTCTTGCCCTGTTCTTGTTGTTGAGGATTGCCTTTGCTATTCTGCATCTCTTCTGGTTCCATATAAATTTTATGATTATTTTTTCTAGTTCTGTGAAGGATTCTGTTGACATTTTGACTGGAATTGCATTAAATCTATCAGTTTTGTTAAAAGGTGATTTTGACAATATTGCTTCTGCCTACCCAGGAACAGGGGATGTCTTTCCATTCTCTAATAGTTTCTTCAATCTCTTTTTTTCAGACTACTACAGTTTTCCTTGTAGTGGTCTTTCCTCGTAGGTCTTTAACCTAACTTCTTTAGTTAGGTTAATTTTTTTAAAGCATTTGTGAATAGGTAGAGGTTGTTGCATCGTTCCCACAGTGACTTCAGTTTTATATTTTATGTTGGTTGAAGGTTTAAACAATGATCTTTTTTAGGAAGTAGTTCTCCATTTCAGTGGTGAGAACTAATACACTTTCATATGTTCATTGCCCTGCAAGCATAGAAAGCATATTCTCTGATTTTTCTGGATGCAAAAACATCTTGTTCCCTAGAAGGTCTGGTTTGCGTTCTACAAGAGGTCCTGCCCAGCCTCGCACAAAAGAAGACCTGTTACCTTCCCAAGACAGGTGTTGTACCTTTTCTCCCTTTTCATTTACTAGCAAGGACTTAGAGGAGAACTAGCTAGAGGGATAATAGGAGAGCAGGAGTAAGTGTACCCTACAAACCAAGTGAAGAAAGTCTTGAGGTGACAACCAGATGTGTTCTGGGAGAGTTCCAGGAAGATGGCGACCGGGTAGGCAGCAGAGAGAGAACCTCCCAGAGTATTACCACCCAGACAATGAAATACAGCAATATGAAGACAGAAAGGAGAGAGGTGTGTACCCTGAACCCAAGAAGGATCTGAAATGGGAACTGAAGCCCTAGGAAAGACCAAGCAAAACCTCTCCTGGAGGAAAGGATCGGAGGGCCGCCGCGGCACAGTCAGAGGGAGAAGAGACGGAGAAAGAGGAAGCCACTGCTTCAAACACACTCTTGGCCCAA